>JBCJKH010047113.1:17402-46501 GCA_039877255.1 Loriculus beryllinus
CCCCCCTAACTATAACAAGACTGGACAATAAATGGGGAAAACCAGACAGGAGTTCGGAATTACAACCCACCAGTCCCCCCCTTTTCCTTCCCTCCAAGCCCCCAGCAACTGTTTAACAATCTCCATCCCTTTTCCACCATGCCCTTGGCTGGGGAATAGAGCAGACTGAATCACGAGTGACATGCTGAACTCCTTGTCTAATATAAATGTTTTACATTCTTTCCTGTACACTGTGGGCCTTTCGCAGGGCAGCCACCGCTGCTGGGACTTCACGTGCATCGTTACTCACACTGCCTGGAGTCGTGTTCAAGGCAGGGCTTCTTTTCTACCCTGGGAACCTGGGACAAATATATTATGCCGCAGCCTTCTTAGTGTGATGGCCGCAATTCATGTCTGTTTCCATGTAATATTTGCCACCAGTGGCTTTTCTGGTTCTTAAAACCTGCATCTTTTGCTGCTCGTATTCTCTTTAATGTCTATCCCACTTTGGCCAGTGAAGGATATCATTACCCAATCTCCTCCAGTTGTTTCATATACTCCAAGTTATTTACTGAGATTTATTTTGCCTGGACGTATCTATCTCAATTTGTGTCTGCTTGCAGACACAGCAATGTTAGTTCATTTAGCCCAGGGCAGACAGTATTGGCTGCAAATACTACAGAGCTACTGTGCTGAATGCCTGGCCACGTCACAGGGTCCCAGCTCTGCTGTATCACTTTGGTCCCTACTCTGTCATGGATGCTCCTCTTGCGGGTACATCAATGACACCTTCCCTTGAGCAGAAACATGATGTACCAGTCAGACAGCATTTTCCCTGGTTTTGGAGTGAAAACCAAGCCAGGAATGCAGCTATGCTCCCCTTCCATCCTGACACTTATCTGTGTCTCAGGTGCATGTTTGCCCCTACCCAGCTTGTGCTGGCACTGATGGGTTTGTGCACAAGCTGTGACTGTGAATGACACTTGTGTGACAGCGAGGGGGTCTCAGAAGGGTGCTGGGTTTGTGGGCTGCTTGGCATGCTGCAACCAGTGCTTTGCAAACCATCTGCAAACCTCACTGAGTTGTCTGCGAAGCACAACCAGGACATCAGATTCCTCAGGGACGTTGTAGGGTGGGAGCTGATGCTGCTGTGAACAGATTACTTGTCAAGCCTGAGGCTGGATCTGCAATATGTGTTTGAAATGGTCTTATTCTGAATGGTGGCATTTCCTGCAAGAGCAGGGATCTCTGTTCTTTTGCACGGACTGACCCAAGTACCCCAGAAATACCTTTGAGAGCATCTTGCCAAGGAGAGGGTTGTGCAGGTTTTCTGATAAGGTGGAAATGAAAGAACAGATTTATTCTTAATATCTTATTTTTGCCTAGCAATGTGCTTCCTTGTTTCACCTCATTGCTTTGCCATTCTCTCCTCTGCCTTAACATTTGCCTTCTTTGTGGAAAACGTCAATAACTGGATAGTTATGTATCTAATCGAATCGTATCTAATCGAAAGGATAATTGATGCAGCAGCCTTCAGCAATGCCACCCAGTGGCAACCTTGCGTATGCAGACACTGAGTTTGCCAGTTCTCCCTTTGGATTCTGCATTGGGAAACCTGCTGCTGAGCACAGGCCACCGTGCTCCCACAAGCATCTTGTCCGTGCAGTCTGGGTGCAATGGCACACTGTGCACTGGGACTGCTTCAGCTTCACACACAGCAGAGACCATTCCAGTGCTGATGTCAGAAGGGTTGGTGACATCAAGCCCTGATAGGATAGCAGAGGTTTTCCTGGTGGTAGCTGTCTTCCCGTGTTAATCATTTCCATCACGGCACAGTGACACGCTGGTTTCCTAGGGCATCATCTCTGGATGAATTTCTAACACAAGCATCTAACTCCAGGCTCTGACGTTCCCACTGAGCTCTTTGCCTTCTCTCATGAGCTTTTCCAAGCACTTTCCATCTGGATGTTGCTCCCATACAAAGTGTGACAAGGGCTGTTCTGAGCGCAGTGTGGCTGCTCCTACAAGAGGCGAAGCCCGCTGAGCATCCGAGTGAGAGATGCTTTTGTTGAGTCCATCAGCGTGCCTCACTGAGGAGCTCCTGTCTCCAGTGACGTTCAAAGGCTGATGTTTAATTGCACCGTGTGAGGAATGTTCATGCATGAAGTGTCTCAGTGGAGTCACCATCAGAAGCCATTCCCTCTAAAAGTCATTGGAGAGTGACCCACGTTGTGCTTTATGTCTCTGAACGGGTCTGCTGAGCTTCACACATATGGGAACAGCAACAAGGCTGGTTATTTTGTGCTGCAGCTTTGTGCTGTGAGTGTACCTTCATGGACAGGGAGAGCTTTTGATGGTAGGAGGAGTTGCACAGCCTGTGAGTAGGCTGCTCTCTTGGTGCCAGATGCTCCTCTGTAGCTGGATGGTATCGCTTCATCCTGTCAATGCACAGATGGAAACACAACCACAGCGAGGCACAGGCTGCAGAGAGCTCCTGAGAGCTTCACACACATCAGCCCAGCTGGGAATGGATAAGAAATGAACCAGGAGTACAGACAGGAAACGTTTTGCTTCTTTTCTTGCTGTTACCCAAGAAAGGAGATAGCAGGGTGAAAAGCACTCCCTTTTCTGACTCCAGAAGTTGCCTTGCTCATGTAGGTTATTCCCCAGTTGCGTTGGTTCATGGTGAATGTTGTCTTGAGTGTGTCACTTGAAAACCTCCTTGATGCTGCAGTGAAAAGCTGAGGTGCAGTTGCATAGAGGAACTTGGCAATTTATTATGAAGATTTCAAGTTATTCTAAAAGGGAGGAAGAGTAGCACGATACCACTGGAGAATCCATCTCCTGCCGCTCACTTGCTCAGCAGCCACCTCCCAGTACCAGTCAGACTGTTGCCTAAAATCAAACAGGCTGGATCATAGTTTTATTTGATACCACCTATGCCAAAAATTAGCAGGTTGTGAAGCTTTTCAGTAGGAGATGAATCCTGTTAGTTAGAATCTCATAGGAGGAACTAAATACCTATCTCCCAATGACCCTTGCTAGGAGTAGGGATAAGACCATGAGAGTCATGCAAAGAAAACATATACCATGGCACAGAGGTGGTCTCTTACATCTCTAGAGTCAGAAACCTGCTGAAGCCAATGGGGAAGATGCTGCATTTTAATTCTCAGGAATCTTAGCTTGAGTTTGTGTCTGTTTCCGTTTTCCTAATTAAAAGCAGTTGTGTTTGTTTCTTCGTTATCCCAAACACTGGTAAACCCTGACAAATCCTGAGCTTAGACTGTTGTGTTCTTCTCCCAAGGTAGTTTGAGCAGGTCGATAGATCTGCTGCTCTGCTGGTGTCCTCACACCTTGATTCCCTACTGATATCCCAACAGCACAACACTATCCAAGGCAAAACCAGTTTGAACAAGGGCTTGAGGCAGCTCAGATTAACCCAGAGGAAGTCTTTCCCAGTACAGTTAAAAGGACAGCAGCTCTCAGACTGTGCAATCCGGGAGCTCCCGCTATGGATGCTCCTGGAGAAGTCGCACTGACGTTTTGGGGAATGCTTGGAAAACAAAGCCACACAACAGGCTCAGCCTTTCTATGAAACGTGCTCAACTCATCCCCTATCCTGTGTGTTGTGGTTCCTGCAGATCCTAGTGCTGCCGTTCCAGCTGGCGCCTAAAGCAGAACCAGCTGTGGAGTTAGACGTTCCCATGGCCGGGAGCAACTCTGTCCGCTCTGGTAGCCAGTAGGAATTACTGAGCATTATATGAGGGATGCTGTGCTATTTCAACCAGCAAAGGTGGAACCAAAAGAACTGTTTACTTTCTCAGCAAATAAAACTGAAAGTTTAATTGTGCTTTTCTCTTTCCTCAGGGTCTAATGGGGTTCATTGGTCCCGTAGGGGAGCCTGGAATAGTGGGAGAAAAGGTAAGGCTGCTTGCAATGAATTGGTGGTTGTGGCTTTTGATGGAGACTGGAGTGGGAAGAATATTATGGAGATATAAGTGTCAATGCAACACCCAGCTGGGAGTGCAGCACATCCAGGGTGACTGAGCTAGTCTTGGGCAAGGCAAAAAGCATCCACTTTGCATCTCCTCCAAGGAGATGCTGTCAGATGTTCTTGGAAAAGTTAAGTTTTATTGATTCATAACCTGCCACAAAGCTTGTGTTTGACAGTTCTGGCTTTGCTGGGAATAAGGGACCCACCAGCCCTGTGTTCCTGGTCAAGGGAGGAATCCAAGGAGGTTATGTTATGCAGTTTGTGCTCACAAGCCTATGCTGAGTTGCCAAAGTCACAAAGGACCAGGGCAAAGCCTGCACTGAGATCTCAGCAATTGCTCAGGTACCAAAAGGCAGCCACCCGCTTGAGCAAAGGCCGGTCCAAATCCTTCTCTTTGATGAGAAACATCCTGTCTGGGTGCCCCTTGTATTGGGCATGGTCCCAAGGGCTGGTGCCCTCTTGTGTGCAGCACAGATGCATGCTGCTTTCAGGAAGAAAAAACAGCTTTACTTCCCATAAAAATGTAAATGGGAAATTAATTTGCTTTCTACTAAAGTGTAAAATCCTATTCAGGGGTAGCTTCCAAAGACAAATCATCTTTGTCATTCCTTGTGTCTCAGTTGCTGACTGCTGGGTTTCGTTGGTGGCTTCATGATTCACAGTCCAGCCGTAAAGATAGTAAAGAGCATAAAATGATGCATCCCACACATCCATTCCCTCTCTCTCACTTCTGTTACTTCAAGCCTTGTCCTCTGGGTAATGATGTAAAGGCTCTGTGACAGTTGTGCTGCGTTTTATTGCCTGTCTGCAGCAGCCTTTGGAAAGCCCATACACGAGATGCTCTCTGGTGGGGTAGAGAAGCAGGCTCGGTCCAAGGCACACAAGAACTAAAAGGAATGGCATGATGTGAGCTGCGTTTTACAGAAGGGAAAAAGAAGAATAAGGAGTCTGTGATGTGACCAAGGTGGTTACACATTAAATCAGTGCTTGAGTGAGCTGTCTCAGTGACAACTGCAGCCCTGAATTGAATGAGGAATAAGGGATTTACAATGCAGGAGATGTGGGAAGATGTTTTTCCCCACTCCAGGAAATTCACAACTGGCCCTATGACTTCTATGCCAATGCCTTGACCACATGAGCAATCCTCATCTTGCAGATTGATGACATGGTGATGTTACATTAGTGTTAAGGCAAACCCGGGCTGTCCTTTTGGAATCTGCCCTAGGAAATCCTCAGCATGGCTGTGATTTCAATCAGACTTCTCTACCAGGACAAGCTTAAAGATGACAGAAATTACTATCACCAAAACCTCAACCAGGCCTCCAGTTGGCATAGCATCCTATAGCTTACTATGCTGTTGTGAGCTAAATGAAGTGGGAAATATGCTTTCATTAGGCATAGCTGAGTCAGCAATCTCTGTCCCGAGAGCTGCAAAACTTCAGCCTGAAGCCAGTAGAATCCAAAGATTATCAAAGAGAACAATACAGTTAATACTTACTTAATAGAATCCATGCATTCGGGGGGAAAATTCTTATATTGGTTTACAAGGGCCAACTGGTGACAACACAAACTCTGGGGTTTGTTTTTAATAAGCTGCTTAGACGCCAGGAATTATTCCCCCTTACCCTTTAGCTGTTGGAAGGTAGGTCAGATTCCGGGCGTAAACTATTTGGCAGCATTTGCTAACCTCTCCTTTCTCATCCCCCCAAGCACACAAACACTACACACCTAACATTACTGGGGCTGCGAGGCATAGCAGAGGCAGTCGTGGTGGTAACTGCCACTGTCTCCAGAAAGGAGTAGTTGATGTCCCATCACTAGACTCTTCAACTTGCCCTTGTGTCAATGGGGCACAGAGGTGCTCATTGAGGTTTATGTCTCTTGGCTGAGCTGTAGGACCAGGGGTGTACTCGTGGGAAGTGAGATGTTCTGCATGTAGGGATAAGGAAGGCTTTTGGAACGATGTTAAGCTCTTTAATGGCAAACATTGGCTTGTTTTAAAAGGGGTGGTGTTGTCATGGCGGGCTGTGGAGCTCTGAACATAAATGCAGATCTCTGGATTGTTGTTGCTTGCACTGTGGCCACAGGATAGGGAGTACCTCCACAACACCTACAGTCTCCTTCTGGAAGCACCAGCCCTCTGTTCCAGGCAGCATCTCTGGTGTTTCCCAACTTGATTCCCTGCTCTCAGCAGGGCTTCATAACTACAGCTTTCAAATCCATGCCTCTAAAAATGCCAGGACATGCAGGGGTTATGATATTGCAGAACAGAGAGGGATGGCGTGCCTTAGGTGGGAAGAGATGGAGATCTCTTGGGATCCAGTCCTAGCAGCCCTGAGTGGAAAGTGGTCTTGTGTGCATTGCTTGTTTCTTGCCTCTCAATGGTTTGATGACAATAACGAAGTCCCCTTTTATGGGAAATGGAGGATTAATTAATTCTTGCTGAAATCCTTTAACAATGCAATGAGATGGATGCATGAAAGCAGCTGATGATTATTCTGCACTGGAAGCCTTTCTGGTAGAAATCTGATGGCAATTTGTGGGTGTTTCAGTTGTTTCATTGCTCCAACACCTTGTTGCTGCCAGCTCAGCACACTTGTCAGCAAAAGCCCTCACTCTTCCCCATGTACCTGTGTCTCCCCAGGGTGACCGTGGCTCAGTGGGACCCCCAGGCCCTCCAGGAGTCAAGGGGTCGATGGTAAGGAGTAAGTCTGCATTCTCTCACTCCTGCTGCTGCCTCTTTCTCTCTGTCCTAGCAAAGGATGCAGCTTTTCTCTCCTGGTCTCCTACTTCCATGACAACAAACTCCTCCTGTCTCTGGGGACGGGAATGTCCATTGAACAGGATATTGAGTGGTTGTGTTCAGCAGTCTCCCCTTCAGAGAAATACTGGGTTTTGACACAGGTTCTGCAGTTCCATCAGCTGGAGACCTGTTGTGCCAAGTGGAGATCATAGAATCGTAGACTAGTTCGGGTTGGAAAGGACCTTAAGATCACCCAGTTCCAACCCCCTGCCATGGGCAGGGACACCCCACACTAAACCATGGCACCCAAGGCTTCGTCCAACCTGCCCTTGAACACTGCCAGGGATGGAGCATTTACAACTTCCTTGGGCAACCCATTCCAGTGCCTCAGCACCCTCACAGTAAAGAATTTCTTCTTTACATCCAATCTAAACCTCCCCTGTTTAAGCTTTAACCCGTTACCCCTCGTCCTGTCACTACAGTCCCTAATGGAGAGTCCCTCCCCAGCATCCCTATAGGCCCCTTTCAGATACTGGAGGGGTCTCCACGCAGCCTTCTCTTCTCCAGGCTAACTGCATGCTACAGCACCTGAAGGATTGCTTGTCTCCAAGCACCTTGGCTGCTGGACAGACAGGGAGCAGGGATCTGTTGTTCACATCCCACCCTGTTGCCAAGGGCAGCTAGAGGTGCAGTGCTTATGCACAGTTCTACTTGCAGTGCCGTTTAGAGAGTTGAACAGAGGGGACTTCAGCAAGACCTTGTCTTGCTCTGATACCTCCTGTCTACCCTAGTGCAAGGCCCAAAGGCAGAATGCCATATTAATTCAGCCCATTCTCTTCTGGGCTGTTCAGATAATCTATTTGCTTATGTTGCTAGCAAAGTCAAATATGGGCTTTTGATAGTCTGGTCTTCTTCATCTACCCCTGAGCAATATTACCTTGAGCAATAGCAGACCTGCCTGCCCTTGCAAGCAACCAACAATGCCTTTTTTCCTGTCTTCCCACTTGGAGGAAGAAGGGCTGAGCATTCACACCAGGCATGTTCTTCTTCCTTCCCTTCTAGGGGCACCCTGGAACACCAGGAGGAGTGGGTTTTCCCGGGATCCCTGGACCAACAGTAAGTAAAGGTTATCACACCTTGTAATACTACACAGCATCCCTTTTCCTGGGCATTTACAGTGTGTGTCAAGCAATTATGTACCAGTTGGTTTGAGTTTGACACAAGAGAGATGCAGAAATGGATGGGGCATGTGTGGGAGCAATGTGGAAAGAGATGCTAAGAAACAAAAGAGTGGTTTAATTAGAGCTTTTGTAGCCCATTTCTCTAACGGGGCATCCAAAACTCACAATCCAGCCTCAGGACAGGAGCTCACTAACTCAAGGTATTATCACAAGGCTGGGAATCGTTGGCAGGATGGTGACCACATCTTGCGATACAGCAGCTGTATCCCATAGTGACTGCACTGTGCATCCTCAGAGACCCTCACTGGAGTGAGAACAGCACCTGCCCCCAGATGCGCCCCAGATGCACCCCCCATCTGGACGGGCTCATCTGGTCCATGTGCTGTGGCTGGAGCGTGCAATTGGTGTGGAGGTTGATGTTAGCATGGCTCCAGTTTCCCACAGCTGTTGTTCAGATGGAGCTCCAGCTCTCCCAGCAGCACAGATGGAACTGGAACCAGCAGCTCTGGGTGGGCACAGGGAATGGATTTTGCTCACTGTGTGAGTTCCCACAGTGTTGTTAACCGGGATGAAGATCAAGTCATGAAACACCCGGGCAGTGCCAGAGGCTTGGCCTCTGGATCAGCAGCAGCTCTGCCCTATACGGGGATGCTCTGGGACCACCAGCTGCAGCCAGCTGCTGCCTGGGGCGAGATTTCACACTTGCAAGTCAACGGAGGTGAAGGAAACAAAAGGTCTGAGGTCAAGCAGTACCTCGGGGTGACCCATTCCTAGCTGAAGAGCAGCAATGTGGCATGACATTGCCTGCAGCCCCCAGCGATGAGCTGCTCTATAGCACCTCATGGCAGCAGTTGCTGCTGACAGAAGTCTGGGAGGCAGATGGGTATCTCCAGATGTCGCTTTTGTAGCAGCTTTCCAAGCACGTTAGCTGCTTGCTCCATGCCTGTGAGCATGGGGGAGGACAGGAGTGCATCCTTGCAGAGGTGGGCTCTGCAATGGTTCTGTGGCAAAGAGCTCCTATCCTGAAGCCCTGTCTAATGCATCGCTAGTTCCTTTAGCTGACAGTGTATTTTGTCTGTCCTACTGGGGGACAATGACAGCAGAGTGAGTTGAGGCATCAGCTCTGACTGGAGATGCCGAAACCTCTTTGCAGGGCTTTGGATGCTGAGGCTGTCCCCAGGTCCTTCCATTTCCTTCAGTTCCCTGTGGTCCTGCAGGCAAATAACAAGTTCATCCAAGCAAAACGTTTCCTCCAAGGCTATATTTTCAAAAGCCATAATTCACTTCAGTCAAACTTCCCCACAAAGCCAGTAAATCAAATAATCCCCTAATATCACATCCCCTCTCATTAATTCCAGCTGTTTCTGCCTGTTTCTCCACCATTCATTGCTTGTTTTTCAAGGCAGACCTGAGTTATGCTGTTGTTGTTTGTCCTAAACTGTTAAAATTTCTGAAATTAAGCTGTCCAGTGAGCCTTACAGGCTTTGATGGCTGATTACTTCAGTACGGGGTGATTGGGAGCAGTATAGTCAACGATAGGAAGCTCCTTGATTTAAGCTCACTAAGCCTTGTGGATTTTTTTTCCCTCTTCTTGCTCACCATCATGGTATATCTTTGTGTTAATACACAGTTTTAATACATAGGTATATTAAAGGCCACTCATCTTCTCCTAAGCAGTTCCTTGCAGTTCCCAGCATGCTATCTAGTCTTTCCCTCCCCACTTTGCCTTCACAATGAATGTTTCTGTGCTTGTATTTTCATAAGCTCTTCAGGATAGGCTGACACTTCCAGGAGGATATTCCAGAAACCAACTGAAATTTCATTTCAGTATGTGTTTATCACAAAAAATCTCTATAAAAGCAAGCATCTGACACATCTACTGCTTGTCTGTGCCAGTCACTACTGACCTCATGAGCAAAACTGAGATTTACTGTGATTACAAACGGAGTTACAGTCAGCTAACTTGAGAGAGAACAGCTGAGCATCTGTATTCTGCACTTTTCATGCCATGCAGCAAGATATGCCCACTCCAAAAGCAAAACCTTCATTAGTGGCAGGGGTACAAGCAGTAGAAGGACCACAGTCTGGTTTTGTTCTGATCCTTGGTGGAGTTTGCAGTGTTGACATTTGGTTAAAGCTATTAATATATAAATAGCAAAACTTGATGTGGAACATTTGAGAGAGTAAGAATGGAATGTGTCATTTTGAGGTTTTCTGACAGCAGAAAGGCACTAGTTTTAAATAAGGGGGGGAGTGTGTAAGTTATAATGCAGAAATAAGCCCTGTTAGTTGTTCATATCCTTCAATTTTTCAAACTGGTGAGTATTCTAACAGAGAAAAAAAACTGTTCCATTTTCTTCTGTTTTCTGTATGCACATTAAGGAATGAAATGTGTATAAATCCATGTTACAAGAGAACCTGAAGCTTTTCTGTAAGTGTAAGAACAACAGGATCATCTGCAACACCAACAGTCCAAATCTACCTGGCAGTATGAATATTTATACAGCACTAAGAGGGCAACAGTTGCTTGAGGATGAAATTGGTATTTGGCTGAAAAGGTCAAGCTTGGATACATAAGATGAGTTGTCTGATTCTGTATTTGGATAAGTGAGAAACAGATCCTGGTTGTTATTATTTTTGTACAGATACTGAGGAACAGCTTCTTTTAATAGCTTCAGAGGGTATTCTGGATGTTCAACTTCACATCACTTCAAATCACTCACCATTTAAACAGATAACAGGCTGCAGATACTTGAGTATACAAACACCAGCCAGGATCCTGGGCCTAAATGTTCTTGATCCAAAGACAATCAGTGAGTTAAAAAAGAACCACTAATAGGAGAGCAAATACAGGAATGTCTTTGGTGAGGGTTTAATGAACCAACCTGCTGATCAAGGATCTGCATCTGGGGCTCCTGCAGATCACATCAGGATGTGGGGTATTACCAAGCTACTGCCTTCATCCCTCTTCATCTTCATTTTGTTTTCCTTTTCCCCTTCCCAGGGTCCAGCAGGAGTCCGAGGTGCACCAGGGATGAGAGGGATGAAAGGCCGCAGGGTAAGCACATTCCACAAGCTCTTCTCCATCTCCTCTTTTCACCATTGGAAAACCAATTCTGGTAGATGAGTTCATGGGTGTGAGGGTGAGCAGCAGTTGGGGCTGAACCTCCACAGCCATGTTCCTGCTATGCATAAAGACTGAGGTCATTGAAGCAAGTCTTATCAGGGATGTGAATGCAAGTGATGTGTTCAAGCAGAGGGGTGTCCCAGTGTAGAGTTTATTGTGGAAGTGGTCCAGCTTGTCTTTTCCAACCACCTGCAATGTCCAAGCAGGGTTTATGGACTCTTTTGGTGAGGATGGTGAAGATTTAGTCATCTGAGGATGTATCTAGGCTGGAGGAAAAGACCAGCAAAGGTTCCTTTGCTGACATGGGAGAGAGAACAGCTGAGATGTGGAGTGTTGTGATTTAACCAGAGGCAGGTAAAGGAGGAAATGTTATCCGTGCATAGAATGAAGAGACGAGGCAGGCAGAAATGGAGCTGACAAGGAGCCAAACAGGCTGCTCTTCCCATGTCTCCCCTTTCAGTCGCACAGGATTAACATCTGGCAGTGTTCCACAGGGTTATGAGAAAGGTGTGTTCTGCATTGTCAATACATCAAATTATAAGCATGTCCTGTGTCTTTCTCTGGGTTTTTCCAGCCTGTAACACAAGGCTCTGATTTTATCTGTGCATATCTAAGCAGTACCAAGCTGTGACCATGTGTGAATCCTTGCTCTGCCTGGAAAGAGCAGACCCCCAGCCTAGTGCTGGGAAGCAGTAGTAAACAGCATCCCTGACAGTGCTGCAAGTACGTGTTACGCTGGATCAGTATTCCACAAGCGCTCTGTGTCAGTTCATGTGTGGCTCTTCCTGCTCTGTTTGGGTGACAGCTGACAGCAGAATGACCTCTAGACCTGCCAAAGCTGCTTGTTTTCCTGCCTGTGACATCCAACCCATGTCCCACTGAGCTCTTCAATCTTTCCTCTTCCTCAGTGGGACATTTACTGCAGGAGCATCCCTGCTCTGGGTTGGTTTTCCTTGTCCAATTGCTTTTCAAAGTATTAATAGCAGCACACATGGGTTCTGCTAAAGGTCCCAACAGCAACATATTTTGCATTTCTTCCTCCAGAGATCTTATGGTGTCTGTTTCCATGTTTCATTTTCAAAGGCATAGGCTGGAGTAAACTATATATTTTACCCACCCCCAGTCTCTGCTTCTATTGCAATTCCTGCTTGGGGAATTGAGAACAGCCAAAGACTGCATGTGTTTCCCTACACGAGAGTTAATACTCTCCTCGAATAGCTGGGACCAGCCAAAGGAAATGGAATAACCAACTAGAAATCTTTATAACCACAGAGTTATGTACCCTGGAACTGCTTTAAGCTTTAGAAGCACAGCTAGAAGGACACCACTAACATCAAGCCCTGCAGATGCATAGAAGGGTTCAGCTTTTAACTTGTGGCTGGGAAAAACAGGATCCTTGCCTCTGTTATTGATGGGGAAGGCCCATGGATCTCATTCCATAGCTGTGCTATTGGAGGGTCCTCAGGGAGCCAGGTTTCTCTGTGCTACACAGCAGTGATTAACAGAGCTGTCCAGGGCATCCATGATCATGATGGATGAGAAACTGGAGGTATTCTTTCATGGGAGGCTTGGAATGGATGGCGGGAAGTATCTCAAAGTAAAGCTGTGGTGCAGAGCTGAATGGGAAACACCTTCTGGATGAATCCAGGCTGCTGTTACATCTGGCAGATAAGGGATTTATACCAGTGCTTTTCACATGTGCAGAAACAGAGAAGGAGTCCCAAGTGTGTGGTGTTTGGCTCTTGGATTGTGCAGGATTCACTTGCATAAACCTTCTTTGGCTTCTTTACGTCTGTGGTGGCCTGAAGTCCTGAACCCACAAGGAAAGTACAGCTGACCAGGCTGTTTTCAACTGCACTTGTACTGTTAGGAATAGGAAAGGGGATATTTATCATCACACAAGGTAAAGCCAAGAGCAAACCTGGATTCAGCTCCTAAGAAAGGAGGTTGGCAGGGACCTGCCTCCAGGTGTAGCTAGATCCAGACAGAGGGTACCAAACCCTTGGGACACCAACTGCCACCAGCACTGTCCATCCTCAGTATGATGTACCACAAAGTAGAGATGCTCGGCTCCATGGCCTTGGGTTGCATTTCCTCTCCAGATGTGGAGTCTTGTAGACCCTGTGCCAGTGGCTTCTCCTGGACATTCCTCCATTGAGGAAGCCCAGACTTCAAAGTGCATCCCAGCCCTGGAAATGCAGCAGTGGCTCTACCCTGGCTGGCTGCAAAGCCCTGCAAAAAGGCCACCCCAGGAAGTGCAGAACATCAGGGTAGAACAGCGGATGGTGCCTGGGGAAAAGGGTGCATTGTGGTCTTTATCCCGCCCTAAGGACGCCAGTATCAAAGAGGGATAACCCACACAGAAACTGAGCATCTGGATCTGCTGCTGGTGCCCTGCGCTGCTCCTGCCCTCAACATGCGCTGCCGGACTGTGGCATGGCAGAGATTTGGTGCATTTGAGCACTGCAGTGATATGATCCATACGGAATTTCCCAGACAAACAGACATCCTTTTTAAGATCCTCAGCAGAGAGGAAGAACTTGGGTTTTGCACTGAAATCGTACAGATTCCAGTGAGTATGATGTGGGCAAGTTGGTATTGTAAGGACCAGCAGATCTCCTGCCCAGAGGATTTCTGCTCTGTATACCTCTCACATTTTCCTTCTCCTCATACTCTCAGATGGCATTCCAGGCACACAGTGTCCCTTGTCTGCTCAGTTTGTCCTGCCATTCCAGCTCTTGGTTTACTCAGAATAGGGAAATGATCCCCCGATTGTAACTTCAGCCATTTCCCTCTGTCTACCCTAGCTTACAAAAGCGACGTGATTCAGTTCAGAGTGGAAACATGAATGCAGCCCCTCCAGATGTTTGTGGATTCCGTGAGCTGTGTTTGTGGATACTTCATTTTGCTTTTGAAGGAGACGTAAATAGCAAATATGGTTTCAATTGTAGGGAACAATGGAGACTTTTGGGGGCCTCTATTTATGTTGTGATAGCTTTTGTACTGTCGAGATATAAGTAGAAAATTCCTTAACCTTCTTTTTAGTCATTATAGGGTTGTTATTCCTTCCCAAACCTTTGCTTAGCACATCAAACTGATACTGAACAATCTTTCACTAATGTGGTTTCCCCTCTCCTCTTCCCTAAGGACAAGAAGCTTGGACATGTGAGCCCAGGCTTCTTTCCCTTCACCCATAGCCAGTGTAGCACTTAGACATGTGCTTAACATTCAGCTAGTGACAGCTCTGCACATGTTTAAACCTAATTATTTAACCAAATCAAGGTCTACATGTGGAGGCAGCTGATTCAGCCAGTCCCTCACCCCATCTCATGTAAATGCAAAAGCACATTTCTGTTAATCTGTGTTCTTCAGCATCCTCTGCCGAGGACAGAGAGAGCAAAAAGCCCAGGTATTGACTGAGAATCTGTGCTAAAGGTTAAGTATCAACTGGAGCAGTGACTTTGCAGCTCAGATCGTAAAGCTGCACCTGAAATCCTGCTGGGAAGTGGGCCCATCTTGCCCTGTTCTAGCTAAAGTGTGCCAATATCTCTGGTATTTCACCCACTCCCTGGGCACTGGCTCAGGAAACTCAAAGGAGCTTTTCAAATCCCAAAGCACATTTCTCTCTTCCAGCATTCATTCATCAAGCTCCTGCGTTAACCGTGGCTCAGGTGAAGCCTGCGAAGAGGAGATAAGGTGCTGCTTTGTGTCTCTGCCACATGGGTCCGATGCTTCACAGCATCACTGACTGCAGGAATCCATCAATGCTAGGGATCCATAGAGTGTTGTTATCTGAGCAAACCTGAAAGTAGTTGCTTTTTCCAGACCCAGCTGAGAAGTTGTTCATGGGGAGAAAAGCAGAGGTTTCGCTCTCAGGGATCTTTCTAATTGGCTGGAAAAGCAGGAAAAGTGAAAAGATCTATGGCTAATGGTGTCTCCCTTCAGCTTCAGTCAGGGCATGTGTTTGCTTTTTGTTTGGCTAGACTATGATAGTGAAATAGCAATGTTTGGATTGATATCTGTATAGGGGTAAAGGAGAAGCTTTGAGTTTCTGGAGAGGAGCTGCTGACTGCTTCTTCATGCTGCTGCTTCTGCTGTTCAGAGGCTGGTTACTCTCCATCTTTGAGCTCTAAGTATCTGTTTAAATAGGGGGGGAAATGGGGTGCTGCTTTGTGGAAACACCCTATTGAATATTTAGGTCTGTTCTGTAGGAATGTTGTCTGCTCCAGGAGCAGGGTCTATCTCTTGCCTTGCAAGGACTAGCAATAAAAGTGAGTTGCAAGGCCTGGAGCTTGAATTCGTGTGTTAGGTAGCAATAAGTGATGACACTTAGTCTTGTGTTGCAGTGCAGCTGCCTGGGCACACATCTGTGCTGTGGCTCCCTGCATGACCCTGGGTGAGCTGCTTTGAGATGGGCATGGCAATGCCTTTGAGTTGCATATCCATGTCCAGGCGGCTTTGGTGAGCAGGTTCTCAAAGGCTCCATCAGCCATGAACCTGTATCTCTCTGCGCCTTGATGGCCCAAGTGCGGAAGAGCAGACAGATCTCTATCTAACCATCCTTTTTTTCCTGTTTACGTTATAAAGCTACTTGGAGCTTGCACTGTTTGTACAGCCCTGGCCCGGCAGAACCTCTTCTGAGCAATGTACTGCCATATAAATACTAACACAGACTAAAGAAATGCTTCCTTCTCTGTTTCATGGGCTTCTAGCTACGCTGACACTGATGATAAACCCATGCCTTTCACTGCACCCTCCTTACCCCATCCTTAGGACGGGTCCATGGCCCCTCGGATGATGCTCCTCAAGGTTCCCTTCTGGTCCCTGTGCCTGCTCAGGGTAGGCATGCCTTGCTGTGCAGTTAATTCTGAGGCACTGAGGGTCCAAGGGAAGCTGTGCTTAGCCCTGCCTGCAATGCCAAGCTGCAAGGAATGCAGGGGGAAGGCCTCATCTTGTGGCATTCGGCATGGGATGCTCCCTAGGGAGCTGCCAGGACCTCACTCACTCATCTCTAACCAGCGTTGGCAGTAGAAGAAAGATTTAAAGATTTAACTAATTGACTAAATGTAGCCTTTCCTGTCAGGGTGAATTAGGGGAAGCCTTCATCCTGGGCTCCAGCCCAGGAGGCTGGAGAAGATGAAGCTTGCCACATGTGTTTGCAAATACAGGGTCACTTTCTCCTTCTTTAGGTCAGATGCCGATGAGATGTGCTGTGATGGGATTAGGCAGGGGACTGCTGTGGAGGGAGATTGCCCTGGCAGATCCTGCCACGCTGGTGAGAGGGCTCTGCTGGAAGAAATGAGGATACTGCAAACACTTACCCAGCCCTGCTGGGTTGGACCCCTGAGAACCATGGCCCTCACTGCAGAGCTGAGTGAGGCCTGAGGGCACCCAACAGCCTGAGCCAGCCCAAAGCTGGCAAAGGAGCTGGAAAGGGCCAGATGCATCCCACCTCCCTTCCCCAGCAGCATCTGTCCTGGAATGGAAACCTCTAACCTGGGTCGTTTCCGTGTCCTGTTTGCCTCTGATCTCTGCTCCCTCCTTCTGTAATACCAGCACTGAGCTACTGAATCCCTCCCTGCTGTACATCCTTCTCCTTCATCACAAGCAGGTTACCCCATCATCTTGGATACTAAAGGTGTAACTGCACAGAGTACTTCAGTGGCTGTTAGAAGAGGAAAGGAACGTTTGTTTTCCAGGGAGGATGACAGATTGGGTAGCAGGGTGCTTTCCTAAAGTGCCAGTGCCATACACATGCTGACACCCGCCTTCAATTTGGGCAGCCCAGAGCAGGTCTGTGTATTTTGCTGGGTGTCCCAGTCATAGAATCAAAGAATGGTTTGGGTTGGAAAGGACCTTATGATCATCCAGTTCCAACTCCCTGTCATCCCAAGCATCATCCCAGATGCCTTCAAGCCCTTCTCTCCCAACTTACGGTGCCGACTTGAGCTGTCAGTACCACTGCTTTTCAATGACCTTCTGCTTCCTGTCATTGTGCTTTGCGGTTTGCAGGGACAAGGATTAATGAACCTTTTGATCTTTGCTGCTCTCTGATGTAGTGCCCAGCACGAGCTGGGGCACTTGGGCTGGTGAGAGCTACCATTGCACTGACATAACAAAGCCCTGACCTGTGAAACACCCCGTTTGGTTGCGGTGTTCCCATCTGGTGCACGGTCCTCCTCTGTCCGTCTGTCCTGGAGACCAGGCTGAGCATTCCATAGGGCTGTGTCTTCCTGGCACGCAATAGAGGCTCTTGGTCATTGACTCTCTGGTACTCAGCAGCATGGGGTTTTGCCAAGCCCAGTAGAAGGTTTTGCATTATTTTACATTGACAATGTTTGTCTGCTGTAATAATTTGGCTGGTTTCCTATTCCTCTTCTGCTCTTACACTGCCTTTCTTTGTGAGCCTCTCTCTCTCTCTTTGCCTGTCATCCTGGAGTTGCTTTTCTAACACATTGGCTCCCCAGCCCTGTTATTACTTTTGGCACTGGCTTTGCATCCCGATTAAGCACATTGGCTCCTGTTTTCCCTATTTCCACGCTGGCCTGCTCTCAGGATTCCTCTTACCGCTCCATTCTAGCACCGCTCTGTGTTTGTGTTTGTATTTATATTGCGGTAGCGCCTCAGAGTCCCAACTGAGCTCATGGCCTGATTATGAGCATGACGTGCCTTTATAGAGTCTTTTGATATGCCCTATTTTCTTTCACTGTTCTATTTTCCCCTCACTCTGGCTCTGTTTATCCTCTGTCAATGGGACACGCTGCTTCCTGGGGTTCAGATGGTGCAGAGGGATGTGCATTCCCTTCTAGAATTAGATTGAAAGCTAAATCACAGCTATCCCCTCTCGTTACTTAGAACCCTCTGGAAAAACAAGGACACCCATTCCTCAGGAATGCCCATCTGTACCATGAACCGTTCCATTGTACTTAATCTCATCAGGATTGCTCACTGTGTGCACTCCTCTATTTGCCATATGTACACGTGTCCCACGCACCTCCTGAGGTCCTCATGCCTACTGCACGCATCCCAGAGCTGATGCTGGGCATGGGATCAGACATGCCAAAGCAGGCACGGCATGCTCCTAACATGCATATGCATGAACACCTGCCTGATCCTTAATAATAGCCAGTTCTTTAAATAGCAGCTAACTATAGCTGAAACCTTGAGTTCTGCTGCCAGCAAACCTACCCTGATCTCTGGGAGCAGTTTGGGACAATTACGTATGGTCAGGCTTGTGTGCCTCTATACCTTGTAGTTCTATTGCCCTGACTGTGATCATGAAATAGTGTGGAATGCCAAGAGTTAAGGTCAGGAGATGGAGAAGTGTAGTTTCTAAGAAGGAAGAGAATTGCTATCAACAAAGATAGTCTGTGCATCATGAAGCCGTTGTCATGTAACTGCTGTCTCAAAATAAGGCTGTTCCTGGCCTGCTTTCCTCCCCTGGCTTTGGTATGCAGTTGGTAGTTGGTTTAACAGGAACAGAAAGTATTTTGGTGCTGTAATGGTGAGAAATGAAGCAACAAAATATAGAATGGGTCTTTTGAGTCCTGGGCTCTGAACTGCTGTGCTCAACTCAACCAGGTATGTGCTGGTTTTGGCCAAGACTGACCTCATGGGCCTTCCTGGTGGCCAAAGCTAGGGCAATGCTGTATTTTCCAGTGAGACATATTCTTTGTGTTCTTATTTTTGCCTCTGTTTTGTCTTTTCCCAGGGTGACAGAGGACCTGATGGACCAGTCGGTGAGCCGGGGTCACGAGGTGTCAAGGTGAGCATCAATGGGTGGCCAAGCTCTTGGCTGTGTTGTGGAATGCTCTGGGCAGGATCAGGGTCATGTCCTCCTCCAGGAACAGGGGATGCTCAATTGCTCTGTAAGGGTGGACCTGCAGGGATGAGCCTTTCATGCAACCAAAGACAAATGTGTTCAATGTGGGGTCTGAGACCACTAAATACAGAGGTAGTCCTCAAACATACAATTGCTGAAATAATAGTGTCCCTAACAGGAATGGGAATGGCTTTAACTGTCAGTGAGTGTGCTTGGCAGTTACATCTGAACATAGTGCCAAAATCAGAGCAATTTAACACAACTGGTAAAGTATGACCTAAGGGAATATGTATCTGTTCTGATGTGCTCCATGTTACTTGGATCAGGACAGGGAAAAATGCAGGGCAAGAGATGCCTGGTGCAGAGCCTGGCAGATACCCTGCCCAAGCAGATCTTTATCCAGGTTGGGCTGTTCCACAATAGGCTCTGAGGTGGGTGCATGGGATTGTTTCTCCCTTTGGAAGCAGCCAGACCTAAGAGTAGCATGGCAGAGCTGGACCCTTGTCCTACTGTTGAGCATCACAGACTCCATCTCCTGGTTGCACACGTGGTCCTGTGAATACAATTTGGATGGGGAATCTCCTTTATTCATCAAGCAGGGCTGTGCTGAGTCTCCTGAGTGTCCCATTCCTGCAAAGCAGTGTTCACTCAATAAACCTTAGGTCCTGAAGCCCATTGCCCACGTTCTGTGTTGTTTGAGGTGCTGCTTAAGGCAGGACACTGAGCATCTGGCCTCTGAAAAGCTGCAGGGAACTGGAGGGGCATATTTGATCCACTAACATGCAAGCGCAGATGGGCTGGGGCAGAAGAGCATCACCGGTATTTTGAGTCTTTGCCTTTTTGCTTTCCAGGGCCGATCAGGGGAGCGAGGCAAGCAGGGGCCAGATGGGCTGCAGGTATGTCCTCTGTGAGAGCCAGTGCCTGGCACGGTGTCAGTTCCCTATGGGGATACCCACGTGCACACAGTGCCCAGGAAACTGCAGCTTCTGCTGGACAAATCACTGCAGGTATCTCAGCACATCCCCAGCTGATAATCACTGTAACTGTGTGCTCATAGGGGAAGATGGGTGAGACCGGAGAGACAGGAGCACGCGGCTTCCCGGTAAGTGTCCATCCCGTGTGCTTCCTTTCATAACTTTAGTTTCACTTAAGTCCCTAAGTGTTGAGTCCTGGTCCAGGAAGAAGCATTTGGGCGGTGTCTGGCTACCTCTCCACTCCTTTTACTGGGGTATTTATGAGATGCGTGTAACCGCACGAAGGATTTCTATGGGGTTGGAGCTGACTTTGGTGTGTTTGACTTCTCTAGGGTATCCAAGGACCTTCTGGACCTCCAGGAGCAAAAGGGCCTCCAGGTGACCCAGTAAGTGTCTTATTGCTCTCTCTTCCTCTGTCTTTCCTTGCACACGTGCAGCGACTTCATTTCTTCCTCTGTCTGCCTCTTCCACACCACTTATTCTCATTCCCAGCTTCTCTGCCCTTGCCAGCTCCAGCTTGGTCGGAGATGTGAAAGTCTTGGCTGGAGCCCTAGGAGGCATGGGGAAGGACAAGGTCAGGCCCCTGGAAATCAGAAGGGGGCTGTGGATCAGCCAGGGAGAGTGTAGAATGCAGCCTGGGCTGGATTCCGGAAGGGAAGGGAGGAGAGAAGGGCAAGGCTGGGACTGGGACAGTGTCAGAGCTGAGCCCATGGCTTTGGGAGCTGACTGCTGAAGACACAGCCCTAAGGGAGGGCCAACAGGACACTGAAGCAGGAAGAGGAATTACCTGTGCTCTCTGTGTCTATTGGGACTCACCTGGACTGTGAAGGGAGAGGACAAATGAGGCATTTTCATGTTGCCAACTGCAGTTGTTTGAGGTGAGAACCAGAAAGATGAAGGGTGTTCTGCAATGTTTGCCTGTTAAGGTGCCTCAGCTCACCCATCTCCTTGGCCATCACTTGCACTCTGTGATGTGGGAGGGAGCTGGTGTTTTATCTTACAGACAGTGATAGCCCCTCAGAAATGAAAACACTCGTATGAAAAGAGCCTTGTGTCTCTCTTTTCCAGGGGCCACAAGGACCACAGGGGCCACCCGGGCCTTTGGGAGACATTGGGCATAAGGTAGGTCTGATCTCTGCTCCTGTTTGTTTTCCTCTTGCACCAGCAGTGGTGGGTGTGAAGGAGGAGTAAACATGCAGAGGCGCTTCCTTCCACACCCGGGACGCAAGCAGGAAGGATTTCCTTTGGGCCTGAAAGTGAACTTCCAAAGCAAATGGTGAAAATCAAAAACTCAGCATAATTTTCATCACAGGCCATAGACCTGCAACTGGCAGAGGTGCAGACCCACACCAAGAGAGACATCTTAAAGCTGACCACACTGACAAGCATGTCCCAGGCCTGGCTTTACAGCCACACCAGAGAGCATCTTTCTGCACCAGGACAGTGCAAATACAACAACAAATCAAACTGAAAACTGGTTTTTTTCACTCACTGGTGCCATTGCTGACAAGACAGCCCGTAAGGATTGCTATGGCAGTTCCAACACAAGCCTCTGAGGAAGCTCAGCCTTTATTGTTGGCAGTGCTTTGGGGTTGCCGTTGCCATGAAGCAGTGGCACAAACACACCATAACCAAAGCAGCAGCAGCCAAACAGTGCCCTAATGGAGTGCAGGAGATGCCTCCATGGTTCCTCCCTAACTTGTCTGCAGCCCTGGCTTGATTTCATTGCTCTTGAAGTGTTAACAGTCTTAACTGTTTATTCCAGATGTGCCAGTTCCCTTTGAGTAGCTCCTTTCCATAGGTCCCGAGCTGTAATATGGATGTGATGTTTCATTCTGTTGTGCAAACGGCAGCAAAGGTGGCTTTTAATGCATTCTACTGCAAAGTGTGAGTCATGCAAGTTTCCATTCTCATGGCTGCTAGACTGGATGGAGCAAGCTCTCAGCGTGGTAAACCACACTGGGGAGCTGGCAAGCTGCTCCCTAGCCCTTCTGGATGCTGCCAACCAGGAAAGTACAAAGCTTGATTCAAGTCTGACTCTTGCAGGAGCCTCTGTCTGCACTGGCACCTCTGGAGAAACCAAAGCAGGATTCCTGCTTTCATTGAAGCCTCAGTTTTCTCATTGTGTGACTCGACCTCTTGTTTGTTCACAAACCCAACACACGCCCTTGCTCCCTCCTCTCCCTGAACCCAGTCCAGCAAGCCAGGAACTGGCTTTATTCCCTGGGCAGCAGAGTTGCTCCCTTGACTCTGGGCTCTTCATTCCCATCTGCAAAGAGAAAGGAGAGTGTTGTCTGGAAAGCAAATATCATAAGTAAATAAACCACTCAAATCCTTTAAAGATGCTCTTTGCTGTCCCATCTTTGGGCTTCTTTGACTGATTCTCATTCTCCATGCTTCCCAGAGGTAGCAGAAAATGTACAAAGATTAAAGCTCCCAGTTGATCTTGGTACTAAATATAGCTGATGGACATGACCCTGCTATTGTAAAGCTGGACACTGAGTGAGAACAGTTTCTTTCTATCTGACTTCCCATAGTTTTCCAGGTCAGGCTGCCTGAGGGATGCCAAGCCTCTCTATCAGTGTCTATGCTCACACAGGAGTCAGCCACTTTCTTTCAGCTAGTACAGCCTAGAGACAACCCTGGGTCATGGGTCTCTGGAAAGAGCCCAGTCATTGACATTAGGATGTTTGCTGGCCCATTACACCTAGAGAAAATGGACAGAATAAATGACTGAAGCTGTGTCATCTCAATGTGCTGCAGCCCCAGAGGGTGTGTTAAGGTTTTACCCTAACCAGAACCAGGCTGGTGGCCTGGAGAGTGTGCTCACACCAACAGTGATGGAGAAGTGGGGTTGCAGGGAGCAGGATGTATCATCCATCCTGCTGGACCCTTGCGAAGGGCTTTTAAGTCCAGTTCTGGACTTTTTCCCTTCTTTCCCTTCTAATCTCAGTGCTGCTCCGTGGCGTGGCTACCCTCAGAAAGCAGAGGGTTGGAATGAGTTGGAAGTGCTTGGCAGAGGGGTTTAGGAACAGGGGAGATGTGAGGGATGAGCAGAGCCTTCCCAGGAACGAGGCAAGGGAGGGACTGAGCCTCTTTGATGCTGCGTACCCTGATCCAGCTCCAGGGAGGTAATTACATTGCAGCCAGGGCTCTGCTGTCCCAGGAGGGCTCTGCTAAAGGAATTATGTCTTTGATCTTGCTTTCTGCTTGGTTACAATGGGTTTTTTCATTATCTTGGGGTGTTTTGTTTCCCAGGGACCGCCTGGCTCAATAGGACAACCTGGCCCTGCAGGTGAACCTGGCATGAAGGTAAGAAAAACCCCTTAGTGCAATTGCTGCATCAGGCCAAGGAGATAATAATAGCAACCTGTGTTCCTGCAGGATGGGGTAACATTGGGGGTTCACCCTCCAGCAGCCAAAGCAGTTGTGTGTTCCACAAAAGATCATAGAATCACTGGCTGCTTTGGGTTGGAAGGGGCCTTGAGATCATCCAGTTCCAACCCCCTGCCATGGGCAGGGATGCCTCACACTCGACCGTGTCACCCAAGGCTCTGTCCAACCCGGCTGGAGCCGGGGATGGAGCATTCACCACTTCTCTGGGCAGTCCTTTCCAGCTGCTCACCACCCACACAGTAAAGAGCTTCCTCCTTATGTCTGACCTGAGCCTGTTAAGTTTAAACCCATGCCCCTTGTCCTAAAGTTTAAGAGATAAAATCAGGTTAATTTTAAGCCCTCCATTACAAAGTCCTGAGCCCCATCCCATGGTGATGGGGAGAAGCTCCATCCCGGGGGTATCGAGCCTCAAGAGCTATGAAGACCTTGGAAATGAAGCTCATTTCTCCCTCAGTCTGAGTGGAGGGGAAAGTTCTCAAGACCCAGAGATCCAGCAGCTTCTAATTTGAAACAAGAAGAGTCTTAGGCAGGTCCCAAGCTCAAAAACCCTCCAAACAAGGTCCTGCCGCAGTTTCCAAGCCTCAGCTCCATGGGGACTGAACTGCTGTAAAGGTTATGGGGGAAGGGTGCCCTGCTCCAGAGCCATGAATGCACCTTCTTGTCCACACGGAAAGGCCTCTAAAAAGCATCTCTTTGTTTGAATGAGATCCCTGTGCCGAGCAGCTCAGGGGGGGTTATTTGATCCTAACCCCCTTTCCGCTCAGTTTGAAGGTTCACTCCTGTGTGCAAAGCTTTTGAACAGGCTCTATGTGGGGATTAAATGCAATTTCCTCTGTGCTGCTCTTCACCCCCCGCCCCCAGCCCCATCCTTTGCCATGTTTTCCTTGGCAAACCTTCTGACGCTCCACTGGAGCTGCCATGTCTTTGGTGTCCTGATGCTGCACGGGTGTTACAGCTCCCGTGCTCCCGGCTGCACTCCTTGGGAACAGGACATGATGGTTGCACAAACACCCCTTTACCTGCTGTAACACATCCTTGCTGGGAGCCGGGGAGCGTCAATCCTGTGCTGCTCCTTATCCTAAACTGGGAGGTGCTGGGACAGACCGGGATTGCTTTGCGCAGTCATCACTTGCCGACTGGTTTGATGCGAGATAAGATGTATGGATAGGACCAAGCTTTTTCCTCTTTTACCTCAGTGTTTCCTGAGCTCTCTTCCTTGCAAAGCACTTACCTCGGATGGGCACACATGGGATGTAGCTGCCTTATGGCTGTTATGCTCACAGCCTGTCACCAAGATCCATTTGTTTACTACCTTCAATCCATTCATTTTGGTGCCGTCAAAGACTCAGGTTCTTCTTCACCCTCTTCAGTGATGCTGGGGCTCAAAGAGGTGTTGGCTTTCTTCTCTCTCACCCTGCTTGTGTCTGCCTCAGTGCTACACACACCCAGCGTTGCTGCTTTGCTGCCAAAGGACCATGCTGAGGGAATACCTTCTTGGCACAACTAATCCCTGTTTTGTTGAGCATCATTGCAACAGAGCTGGTGTGAGCTGGCCATGTGTGAGCAGGTGATGCCAGCCTGTCCTTTGGACCCCCTCACAAACTGAAGATGCTTGTGCAGAAGGAAAGAAAGGTCAAAATGAGGAGTGCAATGGGGAGTGCTTCATGCTCACTCACCATCAGCAAACCGCTTGTCTCCATGTGTATGCTTCCTTCTTTATAGGGTGATCCTGGCCAGTTGGGAACCCCTGGAGAGCAAGGCCTCATTGGCACAAGGGTGAGTACAGCACCTTCTGGATGAGCTGCTTTGCCTTAGTAGTTCTCTGGAGGCTCTGTTCCCTGTTCACTCATAGCCTGGGCAGACAGACCCTGCTCTGAGCATGCCATAATCCTCATGGCCTTTGTTTCTCCTGTGGGTGATAACAACACCCTCCTCACAGAGCCTCTCAGCTCCAGCTCAGCATCCTACGTGAGCATCCCCAATGGTACAGTGCTGCTTTGCTGTGACTCCCTCATGTATGAAAGGAGCAATGTGGGAACAGATCTGTCCTGTTCACCAGGAAGGTGCAGGGAATGCTGGAGCAGAAGGCAGGCATTAAGCAGGGAAACACTGGCTACACTATGCACAAGTGGGAGGGAGCCAGGGATGGGATGAATGCACGGATTGAATCCGGCAGCACCTCTTGTCCCTGTTCAGGACTAAGGTCAGTTGTTGGAGCAGGATGGGAAAGCCCCAAGTTAAACCAATGCAGATTGAGCCCTCTTTTCAACACAGGGAAAAGGAGGTGTTCCCATAGGGTCCATGGAGGAGAAACTGTGTCTCAGAATAAAGCAAGAGGCTGAATTCCTGCTCTTGCTTCAGAATAGCTTGTTTGGCATCAGGATGTGAGATGAGACATGACAGAGGGCTGGGATCCTGTCACTCACTGCCATGAATCATCTACAAAAAGCTTAGGGAAAAGCTTGTTTATGCACATCCTTACGGTGCTTGCCTCTGTCTTACAGGGGGAACCAGGGCTGGAAGGGGACAGCGGGGCACCTGGCCCGGACGGTGTCAAGGTAAACCTCAATTCTCATAGCACGTTTCAGGTCCCACATCTCCATGCACTCAGGGTCCTGTGATTCCCAGGGCCAGATTGAAGCTAAAGGGGTCATTGGGTCCTCTGGGCAATAAACCTCTGCCCTGCTGCCTCAAAGGGCTGTTTTCCTGCAAGCACACATAATGGGCTCCTCCTGTTTCACTCCTCTGCCCGCGGTTTTGGCACCTGATCAGATCTCCAAAAAGGTCAAGTTCTCCAAACTCTGGTTTCCAACAATTTGTCTGGTTTATTTGAGTCTTTGCAGATTCAATTTCCTACTAATCAGGAATTCCAGGGCCTGGCAGGGGAAACCGAGAGCTGTCCATCACTGCCCTGCACCACTGGCCAGAGCATTGCTAGAAAGTAAAGAAACCAGATGCCTTTCCTCTTGGCAAAGCCCCGCAGGCTCGCTCAGGGCTTGTGCTGTGCTCTGTATCTCACTGCTGTGGGCTTGCTACCTGGCCTTTGGAACAGGCCTGATTCCTGTGCCTGCACAGCCAGGCTAACCAAACAGGCCAACAGCTTTGTTCCATGGAAAGAAAAAGCAGCCAGTCCCACAACAATACAATTTATTGCTTCGTTCTAGTTAAGCTGTTTGCCATGTGTCTCTGTTCTGCTTATCTCTGAATGCTGGACCAATAGACTCTTCTTTAAAGACAGTCAAGACTTCTGTATTCTCTTGCCACCACTGTCCCTAAGAGCTCCTCAGACCAGATCTATTCAATCTGAATGTGTCTCTGGACAGAAGAGCATTTGTTTAACCAGAAGGGATGTTGCTGTGCTCTCACAATCGTAGGTGCAAGTAGGAAATGACTGTTAAAGCCAGCCTGGTTGCACAAGTGTTAGGTGCTGCTGTCAGTACAGAATTGGCTTTTTGGTTGTCTCCATAAAATTCAGCGCTATCAATTACAGGAGCAGTGATTTGACGTGATACCTGCTGCTCTGGCCACAGATCCTTCACCAGGGCAAGATGACTCTGTTGTGCAGAGCGTTTACTTGAGCCCTGGGCTGATTCCCATTTGGCAGCCCAAGCGGCTGCTCCAGACAAACCTGTCCTATTATGAACCTTTCAGCATCCCAATCTTAGGCAAGAGAGACTTGCAGCTCTTGCCTGCCTGTCTTGTTCATGTGGGAGGTTCAACTCTTATTGAAGGGGAAGCAAAGGGGTTCGCATTACCCTGTGTAATGGGGGAGTTCCTTCCCCTCCAGCCAAGGCATTCAACAAAACACAAGAAACCTGGTTTTGCTCATGTTTTAAATGTCAAGTGTATTATGACTCATCCTCATTCATCCTTTCCCTCGCAGGCTTCTTCCTCTCAGACTCCTGAAATATTAATTATGTGGTGGGTTTTTTGCCTTGTCCAGTGACCCATACGCCGTGTGGGTATGAAAAGCTCCCACCCTCCTCTCTTCCACAGGGAGACAAAGGAGACCAAGGCCTGGAAGGAGAGAAAGGAGAAAAAGGCAACGAAGGACTGAAGGGAAAGGAAGGGCCTCCTGGATATCCCGGCATCACAGGTGTCCGAGTGAGTCTGGAAACCAGCCTGCTTTCCCTATGGGGTCCCTGAAGCAATCACTGCTCTCCCCTCTGAGCTGCACAGGCGGGTAGCAGATCACCAGGGTACAGGTATTGTGCTCTCCACACGGCCGCTACACCTTGGTTTCCAGATTAGAGTGGCCTCTTGTCCTAGAAGGATCAGCTCTTGTCTAAATCCGTGTCCAAGATGACTTTAACCTTCCCAATGGCTGTGGTTTGAGCCCAGAGGTGCAGCACATGCTCCCCAGTTCAGGCTTCAGGCACACAGCTTTGGGCTGCAGAGGGCAAACCAGCTCATCTGAAGAGACAAAATCCTCTTGCACTAAAAGGAAACTTTCAGTCCTATGTCTGAGAGACTCGATTGCATTTAAACCCTAATAAGAAATAAATAGGCTTTTTCTTTCCTTTTTCCCCTCTTCTTTTGTTTCAGACAAGGGCAGTGATTACCGTAGGCATTAATATGACTCTAACAAAGCATGCTATGTTACAGCAAAACTCCTAGGGATAGACTGAGAGGGAGATGCAGGCAGTAAACCAGGACACTGCTTAAAGCAGTCCCATCTGAGATGTCACTCATTGCAAATGGTGTCATAAAGTGTGTGATTTTTGCAAAGACCTACATCCAGGAGATGGTTTGGTCTTTCCATCAGGATACACACTTAAGGTGTGCATCACTTCCCTGCTCTTCCATAGGGTCTGGGACACAGTGCCTCTGCTGCATCTGTAAACTGGACCACCTTGCAGGGTGTACAGAGGGATGCCCAAAGGACTGGGAGGAACTGATTTTCCCCTGGCTGCCACTCCAGCCTTGGAAATGGGCAGCTTTTGCTTTCTCTCACTTCTGTTTGATGATTACTTTCTTAGTTCTGAGTTTCCCCCTTAAATATAGAAAACAAATATAATGAATTAGCAGGAAATTATCCCTGGATCCTCAATGAATATCCTCAGCATGTCTGGTTCGCTTGGAGGTCTGATTTTGGTGTCATAGAAAGCGTGATTTTGGCTCTGGGATAAGTCTGCACGGTCTGGCCTGGGGCTCATTCAGTGTTGCCAGATGAAGGATAGCTCTGCCCAGTGCCCCAGTGGGCTGCTCTGCAAGCCAAGTCAGGTCCTTCTGCTTGAAATGCAGATGATGTCATCGTGCCACCATTATTTATTCATTGTAATTATTGCTGTGGATCAAAGCTCTCCAATGTTTAAGACTTGTGAGGTTCTTTCTGTGCAGCCATAGCCTGGCTGGGTTGGACGCAGCCAGCCTGAGCGGAGCAGCTGTGCTTGCCTATAGCACAAAACCTATTCCTGATTCAGCCAGGGAACACTCTGGCTCCCACCCCACACGTCTCTGGATGTGTCAGAAGGAGACCAGGTCTGACCAGGTTTATGGCAGCTCTGAAATCCCTGCCCAGGATGGGTGGGAAGCAGCAGGGCAAGCAGGTACCTCTGAGCTCTGGGAGGATGCTCGGTTCTGAGAGATGTTGTTTTTCCCTTTGGTGACATGGTGGCTGGCTAAAAGAAGGACAAGGAGAAGGGTGCGAGGAGATGGAAGCAAAGGGGCTGGATTTATGTTGGTTTTGGGCTGAGGTTGCGATGTGAGCACTGACTCGACTCCAAAGTGGAAACATTGGCTCAGTACTGCCATGCAGCACCATAAATGTACAGAATAAGGCTGTAGTCTTGCCCTAAATAAGGCTATCCTTGGCCCCAGCCACCTGTATCCACAGGGAGCTCTTTGCAGGACTGGGACCATACCAAGGAGTGGTATAGATCG
>JBCJKH010047113.1:65372-81779 GCA_039877255.1 Loriculus beryllinus
AAGACTGCTGCTCAGCCGAGAAAGCCAAAACGGATTCAAATGGACTTGTAGAGAAAATGCGAGGAGCGAGAGCTATGATGTTTCTGAAAGCAAATGTGGGTGCTACAGGTCAGCATCTCACAATGTCATGCCCTTGCCTGAGCACACCACACCGACAGAATGAGCAGGACCATCTCACCAGAGGTATTTGTGGTTACCAAGCAAATACCCTGGGGAAGATGTGTACCAGTTTGGTCGTGTCAGTGCTGGTAAATTCAAGACTGATGTGCCCATGGCTGTATTGTCTTTCATGGGGAGATATCTGTTCACTACTGGTGTTTCTGTCAAATGCAAGAGCAGGGTTATGAATTATTCCCTGTTCTCCTGATGCTCTCTTTGCAGGACATCTCTCCTGAGTGATCTGCAAAGTCTTACTAAGTCTTGCCTCCATCCAAAAACAGCAGGTCACTATAGCGACCCACTATAGTAATCTACATAAGAGTTTCAATTCACCAGGGTAGCAGTGCTGCTGCCTTACTTTATAGGACAGCAGTCTCCAACTGGTCACTTACATTAGTGCTGTGTGTATTTAGGGATGCATTAGAAAGCCTTCTTTACTGCTTAGATGGTGATTAGAGCTCCCTTTAGCTATTCCTTTCCAATGCACATCCATGGGAGCATGTACACTACCTGCAAGCTTCAACATTTCTGTATCAGCGGAATGCAGATATAGAGATCTTCTCCAATACAGCACGTTATAGCTCTTCTTGTTTCCCATTGCCACTAAAGTACCCATGAATAAACATTTTTCCCTCTCTGTTTCTCATTTAAGGGTCAAGAAGGACTTGATGGAGAAAGAGGAAAGCCTGGCCAGCAAGGCTTACCTGTAAGAGATGCTGCTTTATTGTAAGCTACCCAACGTCCCTTGCATGTGCAAAGCAGATGCAGAAAGCAAGGAAGGTGGGAAGGGCTGCAGTAAGGAATGTGGTGAGCTGTGACATGCAATGTGTGCATTTCCATGCGCCAGGCCTAGACAATGGACATTTTGAGTCCATTTTGAGACTCAAATGGGTGATGAAACAGGGATCATTCCCAGAAGCCTGTGTCCAAAACTGTCTTTTCCGAGTGATCCAAGAGGGATTAAAAAGCTTGGAGGTGGGGGATGACAGTGACAGTGGAGCGGTCTGCTTGGGAGTGCTTCTGTCATGCTGCTGGTGAGATATGGGCCATTGTGAAGAGAAAACATGTTATTCTGCATGCACTGATGAAAAACTAAATTAAATCCAAACTTAATGGAAGGACTTTTTGTTCCCTTGTTGTATACAGCAGCATCTAACTTGTATATGTGACTACCGCAACTGTGAGTGCAGCACACTGAATGTAGTTTGTATTGGGAAATAGCATGGAATCAATTCCCATTCTTTGTAGGGCTGCTGGGAAGAGCAACAGATTCTGGTTTGGGATAAAATCTTAGTTCTCTATCAAATAGCTTTGAAGTTGGTAGAGCTGCTGCATTCCCAGTGGATGTAGTTTATTCTGAGGGGTGATACCTCCTTGGATGTCAGTGTTTTAGATGGAGCAGAAGCTCTTTAAGTAAAGACCCATTAGAAACATGTGGCTCATTGATATCAGCCCTGCAATTGCCCTGACACAAATACACACATCTGGATGGCCAGAAGAAAAGGTGCAGGTGTGTGTGATGAGAAAGAGACCAGAAAGAGAGCTGTGAAATATCCTCTCTGCTTCACTCCTCCATAGATAGATCTCCAATATCTGACATCCAGGCAAAACCAAGGAGACGGCTGCAGCATGCAGAAGGGAGTCAGCACCAACACTGAGGATGTAGTCGCTGTGTAGTCACTGCCGTACCTTTCCCACAATAGGCTCCTTCCTGCCCGTTTCCAGCACAGTTTTACAGGCACCATTGGGAATTTAGGGAATGATTTCCACGAGTGTAAGCACCACCTAAGTGAGGGGGTAGCACTGATCCAACTGACACCCTGTTAAATGCTCTCTGGAGATAGTTCCTTCCCTCTTTTCCCCCACGAGGGCTGTCTGAGCACAGGCTGTTCCCCAGTACAGTCAGCATTAGGGCTGTTCTTTGCTGTGCTTGGTGCAAGGTGACAGCCAGAAGAGAATTTCAAGCAGCTTCTTCTTGCTTGTGTTTTGCAGGGGAATCCGGGACCACCAGGCCAGCCAGGAGCAAAGGGATCCAAAGGTGATGTGGTAGGTTTCAGCAGGGTGGATTTATAGTGTCCCAAGTTCAAAGGAACTGCCTAGTTAAGCACTACTCCCAGGATGTGTGATCTATGGTCTGCGCCTTGAAGGACCTGCTGGGAGGGCTGTAAACGTGCAATTGTGTGTCCAAGCCCAATAGCTTGGTGGCTTGGTGGAGCTAAAGAGATGAAGACAGTTTCAGCTTGATGGGTGAAGCTTGAGCAGGTCTTTAGACACTGCCACGGGGCTGTGTCTCCTTCCCATACCCTTGTTTGTGGTGCCGCCAGCTGGCTTCTCTGTCCCTAAGGAGGTCTGAGCCAGGCAAGTGTCTCTCATTTGAACCATGAATGTTTCTGGCTTGAAACCTTCATGGGTTTGGAGTCCATTTATCCGTGCAATTATGTTTCTTGGATGAGTCTCTCTATTGCTGTCATTGAGCAAGGAAACACAGCACACATGGGTCCTTCAGGGCTCATCGTGGTACCTCATACCTATTCCTTCCTCCACATCTGGCTGTAATGACAGCTTGCTAATTGCTCTCACAGATCAGGGGCTTTATTTGCTAAAACATAAGAATGCGACCCCAGTGCTCAGTAAATCCCTGCTCCCTTTGGGCAGATGTCAGGACTTTAAATCTGAGCCTGCTGGGGTGATGCCAGGAGACACTTTAACCTCCTGTAGGTGTTATTGGTGCATCTAGTGGTATGCTTTGGTATATATAGAGTAGACCAGGTGATAAGGGGAATAAACTCTACCCATGGAAGGATAATCTGGAGCTGCCTTTGGGGGTAATGAATAGCAGAGAAAGCACCCACAGGAGTGTTCCTTCCATGGAGCTGGTCCTGTGCAGATGGAGAAACAATGCACAGAAAGAGGCTGCGCTTCCATTTAGGAGTGCTTTAGTACATGACCTCACTGAGAGAGCCCTGGTGAAGGTGATGAGGCCGAGTTTTCCATTCATCCTACACAAATTAATCCTTTTTACAGCTAACAAACCCCAGGAGGATTTTCTTTTCGTGTCTCTATTCACATTGCACACTTCGCACACAGGATACCCTTTTCATCCCCATCAACTTCCCGAAACAGGAGCCACCTCCCAGAGGAAAGCCCCTCCTGAATGCCATGCAGAAGACTTGCTGGGTCCTTGCTCTGGCACTGAGCTGCCCATGAACTGAGAGAGGATGCAGGTTTTAAGCATCTTGTTCCAATGTTTGCCAGTGCACTGAGTCCTCCCTCGAGTTCATCCCGCTTTCTTTGTCCTCATCTGCTCTGTATTAGGAGAAATGTAGGTCCTTGCCTTCTAGCTATTCATTCCTGCCCTAGAACTCTCAAGACATACGAAGAATCACTTGTAATAAAACCAAATAGCAGCTCATTGCCCAGTGTTGGAGCAACTGACTTTATAAATCTCCTTTTTCTACAAAACTCTTTCCAACCATTATCCAGACACACACCCTCAGTCAGGCTCCCAAGTGGAGCTGGGTTAGAACTGCTGCAATTCTAGGTGTCTGTCTGGCTTTACTTGCAGGGTCAAAAAGGAAAGCAAGGAGCACGAGGCAATGCAGGGAGCAGAGGCTCACCGGTAGGTAAAAACTCCATGTTCTGCTCCAGGAGATGCTACCCGGGAGCTCCATCACTGACTCCTTTGTGATTTTAGGGCATCCTTGGCCTCCCAGGTCCTAGAGGAGTGGTGGGAAGGCAGGGTCAAGAGGGTGCCCCCGGAGTGGATGGAGTGCCTGGGAAGGATGGTGTGCCTGGGATGCTGGTGAGTTTGCACGTGTAATACAGCATCAATAGCAAAGGCAGTTTAGGAGCTGGAAAACCAAAAGATAGCACAGGAGAAATGGATATTGTCCAGCTATAGATGGCTCAGTTTGCATGTAACCAAAGTGATCATAGGTTCCCCTGCATATCTCACATGCTGCCTATGCATTGCCAAGCCTGTGAATAAATAAACCAGTGTTTCTTGCATGCACAGACTTCTGGATACACCTCTTCCCATGGTGCTTACTGAGGCAGGATCTCAGCACTCCCCCGTCCCTGTGCAGAGGTGGGAAGAGCATCTTATTCCATAACCTTTTCTGGGTTTCTGTCCTAGGGAGAGCAGGGAGATGATGGGGAGCAAGGTGTGACAGGGATGTCGGGCAAAAGAGGCAACCCTGGCATAGCAGGACTCCCCGGGGCACAGGGACCACCAGGATTCAAGGTGAGTTTCCGCCTCCCTAAGTTACTGCTATGAGCAATGCTGTCTGTGAGCCTGTTGTCTCTAGCTTGGATTCTCTAAGGTCTGATAAAGCCTCTTCTGCTGCTGCTTTTCACTTAGCTTGAGGCTCCATAGACCCTTTTCCTCCTTAATCCCTTCATTCTCATGATGTTCATAGCAGGTGAATGTCCCAAAGACCCTTTCTCCTCTGTCAAAGTTTACTAAGCTCACATACAATGTATTACCCTCACTACAAACACTTTAGCCTTCTTTCATTAGAAACAGGGCTAAGAAGCAAGGCCTTGGAGAAGTAGCAGAGGAACTGCTGCAGCCTGTCTGTAGGATGCCCAAAGGGGATGACTCCTTGGGAGATTTGGGTGTCCTCTGGCTGCTGATTTGCTAGGCCTGAACTGCCAAAGGGAAATCTGTGCTGCTTGGGGTTTAGCATGTATTTATTGCATTGGAGTGGTTGGAGCCAAAACGGGCTTGGACATCACTCTGGGTGGAAGCAGGGTCAAGCTGCTTTAGTGACCTGAGGGTTTATTCCTGGTCATTACCCTAGTCCCTACCACAGGATCTAAACGGGACCAGCAGCAATTCAGCCCTCTGCAGCCAGACTCAATGAATAGGAAGACTCCAGCTGGGCATGAGAGGCTCTCAGGTCTGGGTTAAATCACTGTCTCCTTTAATGCATCACTCTTGAACTGTCACTTGCTGCCCTCCAGCTGCCTTGGGTAGAATAACAGGATGCTGCTGCAAGACCTTGGTGTGTTGTGACAGACCCACACCCTGGCTCCAGGGAAATCTATTGCCCCTTTTCCATCTACTCAGCCATCCTTGGCTCTTGCTGCCTTTGGTCCTCTCTCCCAGGAAGAGTCACTGGGGCTTGTTCAGATCCCGATGCATGGCAGAGGGAATCGATGGGGAGCAATGTGTGATGCTGGGTCTCAGAAGCCCCTCTCTGCAGTCGCTGGTGCTGGGGAACATGTTGGCTTTGCAGGCTCTGGATTGCAGTTCTCCAGCTGAAGTCTTGGCACATCCTCAACGTTTTAGATGCATTAATCATCACTTGCTGGCCTGCGGGGGGCACGAGGTTACGGGAAGCTGCAGGGCAGGACAAAGCAACCCATGGAAGTGCAAACAGAAGAGGTTTCACCCCTTTGCTGCCCTTAGCCCTGATGCAATACAGCTCTGCTGAAGCTCATGCTCTGTGTGAAGCTCAGGAGGGGACCAAGCCATGCCTATCACTGGTGCATCCTGCGGCAATCCGCCTTAGCATCTCCTGAGGAAACCACATTCCTTGTCCCAATGAACCACTCTATCCCAGCTTTCCATCTATGGCTATTTTGGCTGAGCGTTGTTATATTTAGCTCCTGTCCTTTGGAATTACTTGAATCCTGTTATTTTTAGGGTGAAAGAGGATTGCCTGGACAGCCTGGCCAAACAGGGAAGCGAGGATCATCGGGAGGAACGGGCCTACCAGGGAGCCCTGGCAATCCGGGACCCAAAGGACAACCGGTTAGTGATGAATGGAGCTGATCAGACATCAATCCAAGGTGTCTCCTGCAGGAAAGTGTGCAGATCCACAGGCTGGGATAGCAGGGTGAACTCTGGGAGGGTTTTTATGGATGAACCCATAACCAGGTTGTGTGCGAGTGCTGGAGCATCACCACAGCTCCCTCCATCATGCACGTTTCCTTGCTCACTTGTGTAACCCATGCCTGTGTTTCCCAGGACAGCGTTATTGTCCACATCATCCTCCTGCCTGTGCTTACAGGCCATGGTGTGTGCTGGCAGCCAGGCTGCAGAACCATCTCAAACACCCTCAGCACTGTCTTTATCAGAGCTGTTATAAGTGAAGTGGGAGCCCATGGGAGGTATGGAGTGAAGGAGGTGAACCAGGCACCCTGAGCCACCCGAAGAGTGGGAAGGAGGGTCTGTAGCTTCACTGGGACATGCAGGAGGTGCAGGAGTGGGTGTCACTGTGCAGTTTTTAGCCTCAGTCAAAGCAGAAGTTAAATTCCCACTCCTGTCTCCAAGGCAGGCTCCGAAACCTTCCTGCTTTTCCTTATTGTGCTGGTGGAATTGCCTTGTTTAGCATCCTGAGGTTATATTGACAACATATAAGCTATTTAGATGGGGATGACCATCAGAATGTCTAGTTAGGCCACAGTGTAAAACTAGGGAAAAAACAAGGGAAAGAGCGACTGGGACTAACACAAAATGAGGGACAAGATGAACCCCAACAACCTCAATTACAGTGCCTTTGTTTGGATACTTCATAGAAAGCCCTGTGATGGCAGTGTTCAAGCCAACAACAGAACAGCAATATCATTTTGCCTTGTGTCCACATGTGGCAGGGTCATTTGCCCAGTATTGCCTTGCTGCACAGTGATGGGGTTCCCCTTAGCTGAGATGACTCCATGGCATTGAAACCCTTCTGACTCCCCACTTTTGCCTGGAATTCCTCTATATAAAGAGGGCTTGATTGGTTCTGCTGTTGCAAGAAAGACCTCAGTCCTTTGTTAGCAGCAGTTTTCCTTTCCAGCATCCATAAAGTGGCAGTTAAATCAATTTGTACCCCTGGAAAGTTCCTTACGCTCCACCAAGTCCAACCAAGCCCTTCCTTGCCAAGCAATTTCTCACTGTTGTGGCAGGAAAAATCCTCCTAACACTGAGTTCTCTTGACTGCCTCTGGAATAGCCTTGTAATAGAGGTGGTGGAAACCCCATTGCTTGAGTCACTTACAACTGGGCTGAACAAGACACTGTAAAACACCCCATGAAGTACAATTCAGCATGGGTCACACAGTCCTGCCGCGAGGCCAAACAAGCCTTTTCCATCCCTGATGTTCCTACGACTGTAAATAAATCATCTGGTGCATGTTTCTGACCCTTTTTCCTTAGCACTGAATCATTTCACATTCTGACATCTGAGAAGCCCAAGAATATCAAAGCTCATGCATCTCAAACATGGTGAGATGAGGGTGTTTATGCAAGCACATGCTACCCACTGTGGGGTTTTCATTCTCAGGATGCATGCGATGTGCTCATCCGAGCTTGTTGGCATTCCAAATATTTTATTATTATTATTGCTACAAAATAGAGCAAAAAGCCCTGCATGGCTGGCTAGGAAAAGGATAAGGGGATATGTACAAAGGATAAGGGGATATGCATGGTTGTCTTGGGTTTGAGCGCAAGGTTATGTTGTAGGAACATGCGCATTTTTGACAGCTTGAATAGGTTTTGATATAGGTCTTAATAGGTCAGTCCAGTTGGCATTAGAAATAAAAAGAGTTTGTTTTAAAGAGCTTTGGGAATGTTTTATTTTCAGCATGAACTTGCAAGATCTGTATCAGAACAGATGCTCCATCCTGCTTCTACTGATGGTGGTCCAAGCTAGACGAGCATCGGCTAGAAATAGTGTAGGCATAGCTCCCTTTTGGGGGAAAAAGGCTAAGTCTGAGATCCAAGTCACCTACGAGTCTGAGAGCTTCTGGAGTTGTTTTCAGCCTGATGTTCCTGTAATTCCCCCTTCATGCTTCTTTTATGCTTCTTTCTCGTTGGTCCTGCTTAGCCTGAAGAATACCAATGGATTTCTTTGTCTGAGGATGCCTTCAGGTGCCCCGCAGTTCAATGTGAACTTAACTGTTGTTCTTTGTCCTTGTGTTTGTCTTGGCTGTGATTTGCAGGGAGACTTTGGCGAGGCAGGATTTCCAGGGATTGCAGGCATGTTTGGGCCAAAGGTAAGAGGCTGTCTTTTGACCAGTTGGCTTTCTAGTCCCTCTTTACTGGGGACAGACAATGTAATAGCTGTTGCAAAGGCTTTATGAGCAGCTCTGCAGAAACTTGAAATAGAATTGTGACTCCAACTTCCTTTAGTTAATACATCTTCATTTATTGAGTGGGAGTTTGCATATGCTTTGTTGGTGCTTATTCCTGTTAAAATGAGTAGATGATAGAGGCGAAAGGGCTGTTGAATAGACTTTGGAGCTGGTTTCCCCACCTGAACATCTTTCAGACACTTCTATTTCCAGCACCATAGAATCACAGAGTGGTTTGTGTTGGAAGGGACCTTAAAGCTCATCCAGTTCCAACCCCCTGCCTTAGGCAGGGACACCTTACACTACAGCAGCTTGCTTCAAGCTCCTGTTTTCCAACAGGAGTGGGAAAAGAGCTGTTAAGAAACTGGACTTTCCCATTCCCATAGGCAAGAGGCAGCACCTCTGTGCAGCAAGGACATAAACATATGGGCGATGATTATTAATGGGATCTGACATCTCCTCTTTCCTTGCAGGGCCCCCCAGGAGACCTCGGTTTCAAAGGCATTCAGGGACCCCGTGGGCCTCCTGGTCTCATGGTGAGTGGGTTTCAGTTTGTTTGCTTTGGGTGGATTTTCTCCCCTCTGTTTCTATGAGGCTCCAGGGTGCTATAAGGAGCATAGTGCCCTCTTCACTGTACGGGTATCTTCTGCCTTGGAGACAGTCTCACTGCTGTACCCACTGCACAGACAGCTCCAGCTACACTGAGATCCTTCTATTCCTGGGCTTTCTGAGGTTTTCCATGGGTTGTGACACCAGACTGTGAGGGTTTGTGTCTATGGAGCTGCATTTGAAACAGCTTAGTACAGCTGCAGCAAATACCATGGTCGTGCTGCTGAGAAGCAGCAAAGAGCTTCAGCATCTTTACTGAGTCTGACGTGGTAAAAGCAAAGCATCAGTTCCTATGTGATGGTTCACACCTATCATTTCTCTCCTAGGGAAAGGAAGGAATCATTGGTCCCCTTGGCATTCAGGGTCCCAAGGGAAGCCCAGTAAGTATTTGCACTTTTTCTGTCTATGTTTCAGAGCAGTGTTTATGATGCTTGAGGCCAGCGTGAGTAAATCCCTACTGTAAAGAGTGAAATGAAATGATCTTTAAGATTAGCAGCTTGAAAAGCAGGTTTAGTCTCTGGCTGTGTATATTGCATGAGGAGCAACTCTACCTAAGTGTACCAGTTTGGTACAGAGGCTGCTACTGCAGAGGTGAAAACCAGCAAGATGAACTCAGACAATGCCAAAACATCCAGTAATGGGCAATTTTACTGCCTTGGGATGGGCGGGGTAATACAGGAACCTGAGCTGATGTGTTTAGGGATGCACTTGGGTCCTTGCAAGGAGCTTCTGGGTGGCAACACATCCCGGCAATGCAGCTCAATGGCAGTCACTGACAGCCACCTCTGTGCTTCAACAGGGGCCCAAGGGAGACAAAGGCAGCCGTGGAGACATGGTAAGTGCTGGTCTGCACCCTGTGTCCCTCTCCTTGAGCAGGCAAGAGTCACACCAGGCACCACTGCACCCACATGGGCTCTGGTTCAGTGTGGTGGCATCAGTCTCACGCGAGGGCAGCACACAACACCCACCCCCCAATACACGTGTGCACACACGTATGTGCATGAGCATCCACATGTGCACGTATACACCCACTCTGCTGTTAAGATTCCCATTTCATAACCCAATTCCACAGCAAAATCTAACACTTTATCATGTTAGCGATGACCAGGAACAAATCACAGTGAATGGCAGCTCAAAAAGCCACAGGCTGCCCAGGCCAGGAGCATGGGACGTGCCTAAGTAGCATCATTGCCTAGGTGCAGTTCCTATTATATGAGGGAGCAGTTCCAGGGCATGTTCTTGCCTTCTGCTCTTCCTCTGGTCCTCTTCTTGTGGTGGTTGTGATGGACTTCTTTACCTTCTCGTGGCATCTTGGTGTTCTCACCATACAGGAGATGTGCGGGGATACTGAATACATGATATGCATCTCCTTGTTACCCATAACACGGATGGTTAGCTCTCCAGGTTGTTTCTTACAGCAACCAGTGGCTGTTGCTGCATGCAGGAGCTTGTTCCAGGCATCCCAGCACACACAGTGTGTGTTTGGTTCAGAAGGCTCTTTTGTGCCTTCTTCAAACAAGACCTCTTATAAGCAAATACCCCACAGATACCCGAATCCCAGTGCACGCTTCTAACCAGCCAGGGTGCTGCCTCTCTCTTTGCTCACCATTTCCACCTCCATGGACACAGCAGAGCATTTGCCGATGTTGAGGCTGTCAACATCCTGTTGTAACCTCTCTGCTGTAGACGGTTTGGACCCTGCTTCCACTGCTTCAGTGCAGAACCCAGCCCTCGCACAGGCACCTTGGGAACAGCACACAGTGAGATGTATATAGATATACAGAGATAGATGGAGATTTTGATTCATTAATGAGCATCTTCTGACGGCTTTTGCCTTTTCTTTCCTTCCTTTTCTTCTGCAGGGTCTGCAAGGTCCAAGGGTAAGTGTTTGAAATCACTTTTTCAGACTAATATCTCTTGATAAATAAAGCAGTTACTTTTAGCAAATGGAAAGCTGCAGGGTGGGTAGTTGTGGATGCAGGGAATGCAATGGGTACCAGGGGATGTGGCATCAATGATAGTTAAAGGCTGGGAACAAGGGATGCACTAGGAATGGGCCAGGTGAAGACAGCTGCGCTTGGAGTCGGTAGGTGGATAAACGAAACCACCTCCTGTCTCCTGAAGGGTTTGAGGGAGAAGATGCTGTAAGATGTCGGAAACCTGGAGCATTCCAGGAGGGAAATAGAGCTGTACACTGCAGGTATTGCACTAACTGATGCCGCTCTGTCTTTAGGGTCCTCCAGGCCCACGAGGACACCCTGGCCCTCCGGTACGTATATGTGGAAAGGGTTCAAAGACATGATTGAAGCAAGGTTAAATTTATTGCTGCGTCTCCAGAGGGACTGTTCAGTCATTGGAAATTATAGCTTAGCCCCATTCCTCGTATGCAAAACCCTGTGTGTGAATGGAGCAGTGTTTCTTGTGCCTCAGCCCAAACCATCTCCAAGTATCTTATATAGAGACAGCATTGTTGCCTCCCTCACTCGTCTGCATTGAGGGACTCCAAGGGGAAGAGGATGAACATGAGTGAATACCTTTGCAGCAGCAATTGCCCATCCTTCTGGCTGATGCCCCTTTTCTGCTTTGATTTCTAGGGACCGCCAGGAATTCCGACCTCATTTGTAAGTTGCTGTTTTCTCTCTGTTTGTTAACGTTGATAATAAGTGATGCAGAGCCAAGGTGCTGATGGGACATCCAGAAAGAGCTGCTGGGAGCCTGAAGACACACACTCAGGTCCAGCAAGAGATGCAGAGCAATGCTTGAATCACAGCCCTAGAATGAGAAGCATTTGCTTGCATGAGGGCAGCTCCTAACAATCTCAGTTACCATCTCTTTCACCCCACCCTAGCAACAAGACAGCTTTGGGGCAGCTTTCCAGACACTGATCCACTCGAACACTGCACTCAAGACAGAGGTAGGAGAGTCCTTTTGAACTCACCAGTCTTTGATGGGAACAATCAGGGTTTTGTTTGCTCTTTGTGTGTGCTTAATGTTTATACACACAAAGCTGTTGTTTGAGGCTGTTCTTGCGGAACATCTGTGGGTTTATGCATGCAAAGATCCCTTTAAAGGATATGGTTGTGTTGAGTTTGTGAAGATTGAGACATCATCCCTTTAGAGATGTCCCATTCAGGAGAGTGCATGGGATGAAGTTCACTGGATCCCACACACAGCCTCTTTGCCTCACTGATTTTGCCCCATATAAAGCAGAAACCCTTACAGTTACAGCATCTTGTGCCCCCCAAGACACACCTGACTTCGCATCCTTCTCTCTCCAGGGTTACCAACATCCATACTTCCTCATGCTGGACCACGGAGGGGAGATCTTTAAGACACTACACTACCTCAGCAACCTCATTCAGAGCATCAAGAGACCCCTGGGAACCAAGGAAAACCCCGCACGCATCTGCAGAGACCTCATGAACTGTGAACAGAAGATGAACGATGGTAGGAAGCCCTGAGCATGCAATGGCTGCATCCTCCACAGGGCCAATTCACACGGCCCAAACTGGTCTCCTCCCATGGGAGCAGTAGTGCAGATATTAGAACTTACCTTTTCTCATCACATCAAAGATGATGTGTTCTTTTTAGCCCCCTAATCTTCTGTTTCTTCAGGTACCTACTGGATAGACCCAAACCTCGGCTGTTCCTCGGACACCATTCAGGTCACCTGTAACTTCACCAGTGGTGGGCAGACGTGTCTCAGCCCCATCACCGTCTCCAAGGTGCTCACAGCTCAACCCCAGCATGACATTTCCCATACACTGTTATGAGATATTTACCCAGGACTGTGTCATCCCGCAGCACCACCACTGCCCACTATAGCAGAGCCCATTGGCTTCGCCTCGAGGCAGAATTGGTGTAGCTGTGACATTCAGAATTGCTCTCATTCAGCTTAAAACCATACCCAAGAGCGCTCTTGATTCTTGAAGACAAAGCAGGACTTTTCCAGCAGTGTTTGATTAACCCATAACCCAAACAGAGGGCAGGAATTCTGCAAACACACTGCTCCCAAATGCTTTGTTGGATTATTTAATGTCCAAATCTCAAAGTGAGGTCAAGCTCAAACATCCTGGTTTCTAACCCCAGGGCTTGAATTGAGGAAGCTCCTGTAATAACAATAGCAGTATCAATACCGGTGTTCATCTGCAGATGAACTGAACCTGTCGCCTCACTTCTTTGCAGGAGTGTGTCTGGAATTCCAAGTTTACATTATTATCCCTTAAGGACCTGACTGTTCCCAATAAAGGAGCTGCTGTGTCCATAGGAAAACTGTCCACATTGACTTGGTATCTGGCCTTAACGCCTGATCCAGCCCTGCAAACCAGAGCACAAGGACCACCTCTACTGTTACACCATGCACTGATGCCCCAGCCCCGCTCCAGGGGTACCCCTAACACCTCTGTCCCGTTCACAGCTGGATTTCGACATCGGCAGAGTGCAGATGAACTTCCTGCAGCTCCTGAGCTTGGAGGCGGTGCAGCACATCACCATCCACTGCCTCAACACCTCCGTCTGGCACGACGGCTCCTCCTCGGAGCCTACGGATAACGCCGTGCGATTCCAGGCCTGGAATGGGCAGATGTTTGAGGCACGGGGGCAGCTCAGGCCGGAGGTGGCAGCGGATGATTGCAGGGTGAGTTGTTGCAAGAGAGGGGAGAGATGGAGATGTCACACTGAACCCATTCTGCACACAGCGAGGCTCAAGATGTACCTGTGCTGCTTATTCTATCAAAAAGAAGGGGGACGGGTCTAGTTTACCTGTTCACCACTTTGGTTTTGCAGCCCAGGGTGCTAGAGCAGCTCCTGTTAAGTAGAAAAGCCTTCAAATAGAAAGCGAAACATTCAATTCCAAAGTAAGGTGTCGTGCATCAGCAGTTAGGTGGTAGAAGGGGGACTTGCCCCTTGGATCTTGTCCAGAGTCAGTAGCTGTGTGTCTGTATTTGGGTTCACTTCATTAGGGGCTATGTTTGGGGGGTATCATTTCAAGCTCAGGTTGACCTGCAAAAAGGATCCCCCAAAATATTCTCTAAACCTCACCCTAGACCTTCTCAACCCAAAGGGCAGCCCCTTATCTCCTGCAGGGCTTTTCTACCTTATACCTCAGAAACACATCCCCTTTCCAGCAGTGGAGTTGGAACTGGATGACCTTAAGGTCCTTTCCAACCCAAACCATTCTGCAATTTGTACCCCAATTAAACAGCTTTTTTTCTGTCCCTCCCCTCTGCACAGATCAAGGATGGACGCTGGCATCGGACTCTCTTTTCCTTTCGGACACAGGACCCTCAGCAGCTGCCTATTGTCAACGTCTACAACCTCCCTCCATCCGAGCCAGGAAAGCAATATCACCTCGAGGTCGGCCCCGTGTGCTTCCTTTGAACAAAGCCACAGAAACCGGGCTCCAAGGCTTTGACCCTGGGTTTGGCCCATGCCTTTACACAGGCTCTCCCACCTCTCTGCAGCAAGGACAGCGGGGCTGTGCCTTTTGGGTCAACTCCTGCTCTTAGCCTTTGGTTCAAGGTCTCAAAGAACCCGTGATCTACTGAACTCAGCAGGTTGTTGGAAGGAGGAATAACAAAGGCCAAGGGGAAGCGGGTATCAGTCGGGATGCGAAGATGAAAAGGGATCCAGATGTTGCAAGCGGTTCCACACACAAAGCTTTTTCCATGACCAAAGATGATAGAGAGAAACCTCAAGCAGCTCGCAGCGTGGGTTGTTTTGGGGGTTCCCCCCACCCTAAACCCCATTTGTTTTACCTGGTTCCTGAGTTACCAAATGTTCCTTCCATTGACAAGTGATTAAAAGGATAGAGCTTCCCTCTCAGAGCTTGTCACCTTCTGGATGGCCAAGTGCTGCATCAGGTCTCCCAGGCGGAGCTGCGAGTTGAAACTGGCTGCTCTGTGTACCGGAAGCATTTTGATGTGCAATATTAGAAAGAAACAAAATATATATATTATATTATTTAAAGCAAAAAAAGAAGAAAAAAGAAAAGAGAAAAAAATATATAATAAACTAGGCTCCTCCTTTCCATGTTTAACCAGCATCCCTCCTCATGTGTGGTGTTGGGATAAGGGAGAGTCCCGAAGCCAAGTAGGGGGGAATGGAAGGAGGAGAGGGGAAAAGATTGGTGCTAAAATAAGAGAGAGAGGATGGGCTCGTCTGCTTTGTTTCTACCTCTCACTGTGAAATCTCTGGTGCTCTACAAAGTGTCTTGTTTTATATATATGACTTTATTTAAAGTTGTGAAGGTGCTACAGTGTCTTGCCACAGACCCCCAGTGTAGAACCCCATGGGACCACCTCTCTAGGAAGAGGGGGTGAGGTGATGCTCCAAAGCTAAATCAGGAAACAGCCACCTCTAAAGGGATCCTTTAATCCCCATGGATACCAAAAATCACTTGTTCAAAGGGTGTTTTCAAAGCAAATTTGATGATTTAACTTCTGGTTCATCAGCACTTCACTGCTTTGGGAGGGGAGTGAGGGCTGCAAGCCCTGAGCCTCAGAGAGAGCTGTATTTGAGTCCGGTTGTCATGCAGCTCCCTCTGGTCTAAGCTCGTGTTCCCTGGTCTAAGGTCGTATTTAACCCTTCTGTCTGGCCCCTCTGTCAAGACTGCCACAATGGTTCCTTGTTCCAGAACCCAGCTGGGCTTGGAGGGGTTTGGTTTTGTTAAGTTTTGTAGAAAATTTTAGTCTTTATATGTAAATTTGGAGGATTTTTTGTTTGGTTTTTAAAGAGGTTAATTATGGTAATCTGTAATTCTATATAAGGAATAATATTGATGTAATCGGAGCCGTACTGTATCAGAAACGCTTCAGTGCCTGGATGGAGTCTTCATGTCTCTTATGGACTATGGATTTTATTTTTTTGAGGAAAAAAAAGAAGTTATTTGTGAGTCTCTTTGTGTATTCATTCCCCTTCTTTAACTACTGCCTGCTGGTGGCTTCCCAACAGCCATCAGAGAAGGCTAAACCAGATCTGCCCCATATACCTCACCCTCCACGCAGCCCTGCCTTGGCTCAGGAATACCTCACCCTTGGGGCTGGCTCACCCCAGTACCCCCAGGCTGAAATCACCGTCACTCACTGCCCGCTTGCTGCCTTCCCCTGCACAAACACACAACCCCCCAGGTCTGATCCTCTGTTGCCATCAGCTCCTGTTTGTTCTCATTAAAGCTTTTTTTTATTTTATTTTATTTTATTTCCTTCCCCCCCCCCTTTTTTTTTTTTTTGACTTTTAATAAATATTTAAAACTGAGGCAATGAAACGGGGCTGCTGTGGGTTTATTTGCTTCTTTGTGGGAAGATGAATGGGCAACGAGTGCAGAAAATCTCCACTCTGAAGCATGATAACATTGACAGCCCTGGGGAGCCCACAACCCTCAGCAGGATGATAAATGCAAATGCACAAGGCCGGGATGCTGATGGGTCCCCACTGCTGCGCATCACCCCACCACCCATAAAGAGCAGCTCTGCTCTGGAGCCAGGCTGGGAGAGCTGGGTTGAGGCAGCCTGGACAAGAGAAGGCTCCTGAAGGGGAGACCTGAGAGCAGCTCCAGTGCCTAAAGGGGCTGCAGGAA
>JBCJKH010047114.1:0-10231 GCA_039877255.1 Loriculus beryllinus
CTCCGTGAGCAAAGGGAGGGCAAGAAAGGGGGGTTGAGTGAGTGAATGAGCTGCGTGGCTGGGTTTAAACCATGACACTTGTGTTGGCCTGAACTTTGTCAGATGCATTTCGCATGAAATATGGATGCTGTCTTACTCAGTTTAGAGAATTTGTAGAGCTGAAGATAAAGCTGTAGTATGAGAAGGTGAACTGCCTAACCAGTTTGAACTGAGTCACAGATTGTAAGCAATTCTTTACAAATGCTGTTGCCTTCTGTGCTGTACGAAGCTGAAGATGGCCATGGTGCAGTGTGATGGTACCTCAATATTGGAGGACTGGTGAAGAAAACAGAGAAGCTTTTCACATTTTTTTATGTACACACATGCAGAAACTTCTGCACATTTGTGTGACTTCTCTTCCATCCAATATATTTTGCCTAGGTGATGCAAGTGTGCATCAGGATAGAGTGAAAGGCAAGACCTCCCAGCTCCATACCCTGTTAACTGGAGAACTAGGAATGCTTCTGTTAATGACATTTGTTGCACTACAGCTTTGCTATCACAAAGATATTTTTAACTCAATATATTCCTTGTGATTCCTTGTGTTGACTATGAATTTGTTCCTGTGGAATGTACCACAAAATACTGAGTTTTTAAGTTGTTGCCCTTTTTTTTTTTCCTTCTGGAAGTTCAAAGGCTCTCAGACCATTCAAGTAGGTCTCATTTCCTTCTTTTGCTCATTTTGCTGAATCTGTGTGATAGTCTGCCCTAGGCAAATGGAGTGTAAATGACATAGAGCTATCATGGGTACGGGTACTTCATATAGCTAGTGATAAAATGAATGGACAGAAGACAGAAAAATCTGATTGAACAGGTGAGCTATTTGGGAGAATGGAGCTGTTGACTAAATATACCCATATGCTTTATTTCTGAGTAAAATTGATATCTCATTTGGAGTTCTGTCATGCACAGTGCATTTTGGAAAGCTTTATTGTTACTCCATATTTTTCCATGTGGTAGCTAACGGCCTTCCCAGTTTGGTTGTTTGTGTGTTATGAAATATGGCATTATATTAAAATATGATTTTAATATGCCCCCATCCCTAGTGGGGTAATAGCAGACATTTTCTGCCACTGCCATAAATGTTTTTTTGGGAGATAAGAAAAATGTCAGTGTAAAAAATACTGTGGTTTTTGCTTGTTTTACTGTTGTTTTGGGGGTTTTGTTTTCTTTCACCTTCAGCTGTAGGGATGCTTATTCCCAGCAGGTAAATTTAAGTCTTTGGAATGGTAAAGTCCCTGATAAAAGACTTATGCAGTCTCTTTTCTAAAAAAGATCTCTGAAAAACACCAGCTGTGATGACTTCTCTGTGTGGTCATAGAATAAAGAAATACTACAGATACATGACTTCAAGATGTAATCTTGTTTTCTCAACCTCTTCCAACATTCCTTTCAAGTTCAGTAGGCGCTTATTTTAGCATTGAACATTTTTGGATCGCTTCTTTCATTGCATGCCATGAAAAGATCCCGTCAAAGGTCATTTTTTATTCTGTTTGATGCTGGATCCTCAAGAAGGAAAATAAGCAGACAGAAGGACAGACAGAAGAGAACAACAGTCCTGAAGTGAGGTAACCAGAGCCAGATAGCTTTTGGAAAATCTCCAACCTGATTTAGGTCAAAAGAGCTTCACGGAAGCTCTTTTAAACAGTCCTCCTTTTGTGCTGGCCACTGCTCTTGTCTTTGTGAAAATTGATTATAGTTTTATTCACTGACTTGTGAAACTTAATGAGCAGAGTCCCCTTTGAGTACAAACTTGGAGAAACTTCCCACTGGAATTCAAAGAAAGTTTTGCCATTTCTTTCCATGAGAACAGAATTTCACTCCAATATACCTTTGCATAAGACCTGTGGAAAGTACCAGCTATACTGAAAGGGATGTACCCTTTCAGAAGGGTAAAGTACCTATCTTCCCTTTTAACAGCGTTGCCCTGTCTTTATTAGGCAATTTGCTTTTGCCTCAACTGTTCTTTGAGCTGGAGTTGGATTTTTTCATTCTTGCTATCTGATCACTTGTCAGAATCTGCAGTTTATTTAACGTCGTTTACCGAGATTGTGACTGTTTTTAAATTCTGATCCTCTGTATTAAACAGAATTATCTGCAGTTAATTATGTGTTAAGGATTTAACTCCACTGAGACATTGTCTAATGTCAAGATAAATTTTTGACAGCATGGTTTTATGGTTTAATGATGTTTCCATAACCTTGAGATAAAATCAGTCCTTGCTTTTTATTCTTCAGCTTTTACTTTCATGCGTGAGGAGGTGGCCTGGAATCCTGTGAGGCAATGAAAGTGGGATATAAATTGAATTTTTTTGTATACATTTATGGTTCTTCTCATAATAGCAGATGAACTACAGAGACTACTTGAGACACTGAGTGAAATCTGTATCTACCATGTTGGCTCTAAAACTGTGAGTGACTCCACTGACTGTAAAGTCCAGGATAGGATGAAAAAGAAAGTCAGTATCCATATGCGTTAGAAATGTGTTCATCTTTTATATGTCAGTCTGATTTTTGTTTTTCTGCCTCAATTTTTTTTTTTTTGAGGTTTCTGAAGTTGGAATTGAAGAATACAAGTTTGATGCTGTGTGCTAGTCTCTGTATACCCAGTTTTAACCAAAGGATGAGTTGTCCATTTAGGCTCTTGGTATAATCAATTTTATTCTTAAGATGTAAGAAAGCTACTGTAAAGTGCAGAGGTACATCCCTCAAGACACCAAATGCCCTGGTCTCTTTAAAATCCTTTGTTTGTTCCTCCTATCAAAGTTTAAATATATTTTACTTGTTCTTCTGAGTTTTCAGTACTTACTTTTTATTCTGCTCAATGCTTTGAAAGAGTTTCTTTTCAACATAAATTGCATTAGTACCAATTAAAAAAAAAAATCTTTTTTTTTTTAAAGGGATTTTGGTATGTGTCTGCATAGCCAGAAGAGAACTGGGAATTTAGCAGTGTTACCTGTCCTTTGTAAAACTGAATGCAAAATTGTGGTAATCTATTTAGTTATCTTTTTAAGTACAAGTTGAAGGAAAAAGCCTCACTGATGTGACTGGAAAAAATATGGTTGATCTTCATGTTGCTCTCTCTGATCTTACAGGCATCAGGTAGCTCGTGTTTTCTGAGAAGACCTTTGAAGATAAGATACGTATGCCTGGTCAACATATTCTTTAGCAGCACTTAAATTAATCTTACTTAGGATTCACTAGATAATTTAGTAATCCATGTTAGCAGGGAAATTACAGTGATTTGTATCAAGAAAGTAAAAGGAAATTTTAGGATAAAATTAAGAGTATTTTGAATTAAGAGCAAGTTAAAGGCATACAGGTGAAGGTTGCTTTCTGACGCCATGTTTGCTATTCTATTTAACGCTGGATGCTCTTATTTAATTTCCCTATGATTAGGAGGTTGTGAAGTTCTTTTTCTGGAGATGAGAAAAGTAAGTGCCTGTTTATCCATCATTGCTCTTTGTGTAATTCAAACTGTCTCATTTCAACAAATTGTTGAACAATACAATTGTTGACAAATACAACAAAGTGTAATTCAAACTATACTGTCTCATGCAAACTTCTGTGTTTATGGTAAATTGAAGACCAGACCAGTACTGAAATATTTGGTTTTAGTCATGGCCCAGGAAACTATTTTGCAAAAACCTTTTCATTTTTATAGTTCTTTTTTCTTATAATACCCAAAGTCTTATAATTTCCAGAAATCGTTATACCTAAAGCCAACTGCGGTTAAACCTAGGTGCTCAACATACAGCTGTATTTATATCTTGGCCCTTTTATTTTTATTTTAGAGTTGGAGGAGTATGTTCCTGCTCATCAAACTATATCAGTATCTTTTTCGCTGACCATTGTTGTCATTAAGTCTATTACATGATATTTGTTGATTATCTTTTAATATAAGATGCTATTGGTTTGGTAGTTCTGTTAAAAAAAAGATTTGTTTGGTGAGCATATGGACACGGTGTGTCTTCTCTCCTGTTCCCTCTTGGTGTAGTTTTAAAAAGCTTCACACTTACAGCTTTTAAGAACTGACTTGTGATCATCAGAAACACTGTGTTCAGTTACTGCCTAAACAATTTAGGGGAATTTTCATGTACTCTCTTTTGAGTGTATTCCACAAAAGCATAACAAAACTAATTCTGCTACACCTTCATATTTGTCAGAGGACATGGATGATCACTATGCTAGCATTAGTTGTTGATTCTAAGGAGCTGTCTTATGTAGCAAGAGGGGACTAAAATAAGCTCAGCCTCTGCTTTTGCAGTACATAAAACCAAAGGAAATAGGGAAAAAATTAAATATATTAGGAGGAAACTAAGCACTGATTCTTGAAGCATAACAAACAACCAAGTTCTATCTGATTCCTTCAGCATAGTAAGCGAACAAGTTTTATGTGAATATTGGATTTTGTTGTTTACATGCTTTCACTTCAGCATTTTACTTTTTCCTGATACAGTAGCTGAGACATTAGAAAGATTCAGCTTGGTACAGTGAAAGTAAAACTATAGGACTACAATACTTTAAACTTAGTTTATGGTATAGTTCAGATCTCTTCATTTAGTTGCTGTGTGCATCGTCTGTTTACAAATTGCCTATGCTATAACAAGCACCAGTCATAGAGAATGAGGTAGAAGAATTTTAAAACAAGGAATGGTTGGGTAGAATTTGTAATAATTTAGTTGTTTGTGATAGGAAAGAAAGCTTTGTTCTTGGAGGGCAGAGGTTAGAGAAAAAGTTTTTAAAGGAGATTAATTCAACCCTGACTAAAAAGCATAAGCTTTCTAGAAGAGTTATTTAAACCTTGAGTGTGCGCAGGTGGGAAAGGTGTGGTGGTTGTGGAGGAAAGTGTATATGCTTGTTCAGTTGACCCTTTTTCTGTCATATTAAGTTGGAAGTAGTAAGAAAGCAGAAGAGGATCTGGGTAAACAAATGGCAGAGCAGTGTAAGCTATTTTGCAGCTTTCACTTTTTTTCTTCTTAGTGCAGAATTGAAAAGGATCCAGGTGGCCAGAGACTTAATTACAGTTACTTTGCTTAATGCTGCTCAGAGCATATCAATGAAACACAGTGCTTGAAAAGCTAATGGTCTCTGACGTGATATACATCAGTTGCTTTTCCGGCACCCTTGTGGAAGTGAACTAGAAACAGAAATGATAAAAAGCTTTAGCATTTTGTGGTGACTGGAGTACATGCACAAAAATATGTGGGGTGAGGCACCTTCTGTGTTTAGGAAAAGCCAGCATGAAACAAGGTCATGAAGATGTTTAGTAAAGGTCTGGGTAGTAAATGAGAAACACATCTTCTATCGGCAATTTTAAAAGCCTCTAATTGAGGAGAATAAGCCTGGTAACTGCTTGTAATGCTGTTGGCAGCAAACTGTTCTATCCTTGTCTTTATCATGACCTGCAGTGAGGTTGCTTAAAGCAGTTTTGCTTGTTTGTTTTGGCTCAGAGCAGAGCTAGAATTCTGTATGGCAGGATTATTTATCAGCCCTGAGACTTGTTTAACATGTTTAATAGATGAAAAGGCTAAAAATTGTTCTCTTTCCAGAATGGCGTTGGAGTAGATTGATTGTTGAAAAATAATATGCTCTTTGAACATAGAATAGGGAATTGTGTATCTGTGGTTTTACTGTTGATTTGCTGTTATCTCAGCTTCTTCGGAGCCTCTCTGAAGAAGAGGGTAACTTTCTCTGTCTGAGGTCTCCTATAGGATACCTGTGAGCATATCCTATATCTAGCTGTTACAGTCAAATTATCAACAGAAGGTGAGACAATTTCTGTCACATGTAGGCATTTCAGTGGGTATCAGATGAATGATACGTACCTACATGAAGTTTAGTCCTTAAAAGTGTGTTCTCTCCCTATTCCCCTGTATATGGGTGCATATATATATATATATATATATATATGTATTTTTAACATTGTAATTGTGATGTTAAAATTTTTTTGGTGTGTCCTGTTTCATTCAAACTACACCTAATTTTGTTGTGGAAATAAGATGGAGAAAGAAACAACAGTCATACTGGGTCAGGATTGCAGTTAGGTTGATCCACTATCACCATTTAAAATGGGTGAATGGCAGTCACAAAGTGGTTGTAGCACCGGTATGCTATGAGCTGGCTTGAGATCACTCAGCTTGTGCCATAGCAATCTGAAGGTGACAAAGTTTAAATTGAGTAGTTTCTTGGCACAGCAGTGAGTACAGCTATTTTGTAGTAGTGTCTGGCAGCAGGTACTGTGGAGCAGGGTGGAACAGCTCTGCAGCTGACAGTCATGACAATCTGCAATAGCTTCTTTGCTTGCGTTTCCCTACACCCCTGCCCTGGAAGTTCCTGTGCTGTCCTCAGGTAATGTTGATTGTTGACTGACTGGCAGAGTCAGACCTAGGAATGTTTCTTTTAGGAGCTCATCTAAAATTTTCTTTCTTTTCTCCTCTGTACCCACTCCTTTCCTTGGTTGCGTAAATATTGACCAGATTTTTCATACCTATAGCCATCAATAATTGCATTTCTTCTTATAGATCCTTTGAAACTGCCTATGCTGGCTGTGGGCTTTTTTAAACTTTTGAATGTGTGCTCTCAGATGTGTCTCTAATGTCACAGATGCTGCAGATGATGGATTTGAACATGTCTCCCTTCAGAATTTAAAGTAATTGTGGATTGTTAAATCTTTTATAATCACTTTTGGAAATTTGGGTGTATTTTTTTGAGTTTGAAATAGAAAACCTTAGGAATTAAAGCTTCCTTCCATCTCCCGTTCCACAAGAACATTTTTCAATCTGTCAATGAACCTTGTGCTTTGCCTGTACTCAGAAGTGCAAAATTAATCTTTTTTCTTCTTCTATTACCATCAAGGCCGAGGTTTCACTCAGCTTTCAGAGGAAACTGGATTGGATGCCCACTCACTGATGGATATTTCTATGCATCACAAGATCACTGAAATCAGAGTTGTCTACACTCATCATGTAAATAGACTGGATGTGATTATGTGTTGCTACTGGTTTAGGTAGAAACAGTGAAGTGTCAGCCTACTGGTTTGTCAACATTCATTCAGTGTTGTGGGTGAAAAATACTTCACCTTTTTGGGCCTCTAGCCTGGGAAGATAGTAAGAAGAGAGGGAGGTGCACAAATTGCTTGTTGTCTGTAACATCAATTTCCTCTTCTATGCAGAAATTATATAGACTAAGCAGTGCTGATATGTTTCTCATTCTGTAGTCATTTCAGCCTTACTGAATAAGCTTGTACTCAAATTAATAAATAGGCATTTAAACCAGCAGTTTGCACTGTATGTATTTGTGCTGTCTTATCTTTTGGAGAGTCACGTTTGTTTTTATACTTTATAGAGTAAGAGGTCAAGTTCTCTAAACTGGCTGCTAGTAAGAAATTATCAGTGTAGAATCACTTATTTTGTTTTTAAACTTCCAACTTTTAAAAATGTTTTTATGCATTTGTTTTTTTTTTTTTTTTGACTGGACAAATATCCATCATCCTGATGATACTTTAAATGGCATGAATCTGAAATAAACATCTCTTTAAATGAGAGATTTCACTTCCATAGATTTCTTTTTTTTTTTTTTTTTTTTAATTAAACTAAGATTTTAGACATTTCAGACAATCAGGTAGTAATTTTTGATGCAAGTTCCAGTTCATTTGACTGAAAAGACACAATTCTGAAAACAAGCTCCAGCGGTAAAGCTTAATGTGGCGCTTCACCAGTTTGGCCCCATTCTGTCAGTTTTTCAGCAATGACACTCAGGCCCAGAATTTATATCATTACCTAGGTATTGTAACTAGGCTGACTCCACAGCTGACTGATGGCAGGAATGACCAAGACAAGAATTCAGCTTGTTGTCTTAATATCCTTGTATCTGTAGTTAAAAGACGAATAAATGTATTTAACCATCTCCTGTAAAAAGAATGTACTTCAGATGATTTAACAGTGACTGCTGAGAATTACAGCAAGATTTGTACCATCATCTTCAGTACGTACGAACTATGAGGTATAAAGGATAGAAGCAATCTGGGGCAATTGTGTTAACTGAAATTTTGAAAAATGTGTTTTCCTGATTAGCTCTAACTTTCTCCTCCTCAGGACCTTGTAGCCTTTTCTTGACAAAAGGCAAGCAACAGGGGCTACCACCAACAGTAATGTACTATGTGAATTTTCAGGTTTCCAAACCCCCTAAACTAGGATTCAGAATATGACCGCCCTGGGGTGGACCCATAATCTCATGTTCCAGGGCATGCTCTTCTGCTCCATGCTTCACCTCTGAGGCTCATTAATTTACTGCATTTATGGTGTAATATTCATCTTGTCATACCCCTTGTCCTAGATACAGACATGGCTGGGGAGTCTACTGATGCCTCCTGTGTGGGGTCCTGAGGAGGTGGTGCTGTTGTGCAGCTGGAGGGCTATCCCATTGGAAGGCACAACTTCCAGCTGCATGTGGGCTCCAGGGACCTTGCCCTGCTGTGTATTCCCATGTGTCAAGGCACAATCCTGTCTTGGACCAGGTTTGTATGTTCTTGTGCTCAGGCATGTACATTCTGTTTGACTTGAGTATCCATTCTCTCCATGTGGCCTTATATCGAACCTTGTGTGTTGAGATTCAGTGAGTGGGAGTGCCATCATTGATCCCATGGGATCAGAGACAAGATCTGAATATACTCATTGCTGCTTAGGAACAAATGGGGAGCAAAATTTGAATTTTTCCACACTGTTTTCTTGCCAGAAGCTGCCTGCATCCTCTCACATGTCATTCTGTCTTGGTAAATCAATCTACCTCCACATATCTACCTTAGCTCTTCTGTATTCTGGGAGACGTTATATTTGGATTATGTTGAGCATAATGCGAGTATATTCAGTGAGAGATCTATACAGTGGAATAATTGTTAATGCTAGCAGTGTTGTGCATACTGTTAGGCTACAGGTTGGGACGAATTAATTAGCACTGCTATTATTGTAGTATTACTAGTTAATATTACACTCTAGCCTCATGCTATAAAAAGCTTTCAGTGATGGCTCTTTTACATGTGTAACTGGAATGTGTTGTTATACAAAAAAAAGGCATTTTAAATTGAGTTTGCTTAGGGTTTTTACTTAATGTAGGATGAATTTTCTAGGTAGAATGAAACTGGTATCTTGAAGATCACACAAGATCTCTGTATATCTGTGTTATACAGAAGAATATATGTGAACCTGTGAACTTTGAATCTCTGAGAGAAGATGTTTTTAATTGTCATGAAGCTTCCTCTCATGCTAGAGCTCTCAAAAATCACTTTGAAAATATTATTGATGTGTTTGTTATAAGGCAGTCAGCATCTTCCAGAAGTGCTAGTGTACTTTGGCAGTTAGGATGAAAACTACTTTAAAAGTATCTCCCACAAAACCAGTCTTGCTCTCTGATGCTTCCATATGGCTGTGAGAATTGCTTGTGCTCCTTTTTTTCCAAACTGTGAGGGAACCTGTAATTAAAGTATAGAAGGATGCACAAATTACACAAAACCAAATTGTGTCTTTACTTTCAGAATGTAATGGATTTCCTAGCTATGGGGATATTTTTATCTGTATGAAAGTAAGACATACTTGGAAATGCAGAAGGCTGCTCTGGTATTCTCTTGAGACATCTGCCCTCAATTAGCTGTTTGAATCAGTGATGTTATGTGTTTGTGTCTTGTTGCCTCAGAACCTCTCATTGATAGCTTCTTTTGAGAAAGAAGCAGCAGCAGGAAAAAATGTGCTCATTTACTGCTTCATTCTGATGTTGAATCATTGCCCAAATTAAATTACATATTTCATTTTTTGTGTGGTTTATGGTTGTCTTATTGAGTAGTTGGGAAATAAGTTTAAAGACTTTTAAAGAAAAGCATAAAGGATAAAAACTACATTGTTTAACAAGGTTGACCTAGGGTACCCCCGTTTATAACTATCATGTGGACTAAAAGACACCCTGTAAACAGAATTTGGTTATGCAGTTATTTGTATTAATGGAATTTATCCATGAAAGAATATTTCAGATGTATTTCTAGTGGTTGGTAAGTTAAAAGAAGCAATTATATTTCATATCTTCTAATGTGAGGCAAACACCTTGCCTGATATCTTGTGTTTCACGCTTCAACAGTTGTTGCCAACAGCTTACTTGTCCAAGCTAAATAGCTTTTGGATATCACCAATATACTTCAAATACAG
>JBCJKH010047116.1:0-17044 GCA_039877255.1 Loriculus beryllinus
TTCTATGATTCTATGATTCTATGATTCTATGATTCTATGATTCTATGATTCTATGATTCTATGATTCTATGATTCTACGTACAAGGCTGTAATGAGCACACTGGATGAAGGGAGCATGCAGCAAAGAGGCAACGAACCTTCAGAAAAAGTAATGTCACAGCATTATCCCTGATAAAGTTAACAGATCTACACGAGTGTTACTCAGAACAGGGTTTGCCCAAATGCACTGCATATAGAATCAACACCACAAAAAGTTTTCTTTCCCAGGAGTAACTAAAGTGCACAATTTTCTCTCCTTTTTTTCACTATGACTGTGTACAGGCAAACCTGCTGGCAGAAATTACTCGTGTTTTAAACGTTATTGCTAATCTGCAATACAGTGTGTGTTTCCTTAGCAAAGTCATTAAAACGTGCATGGGTCAGGATGCTGAGGCTGCATTCATGCTTCTTTATAGTTACAATATTAGTAAAGTATTTACTAAATTGACTACCACCTACTTTAAGTTAAATTTGCTGACAGATAAACTAAGCATAACCTCTGGCATTTTCAGAGGTTTTCTTACGAATAGATACATTTTGCATGTTTTTGCATGCTAGGCCCTTTCCAAAATGCTGATTTGATCTCCGATATCAAGGCTTACTCACCCCCTTGAAGGTACAAAAGAAAAGCAGCAGTAGCTTGCATGTGGGAGAATGAGCCTTAAATATATAGAAAGCACAAAACTTACTCTTCTTGGTTTAATTTAGATTCAAATGCTGTAAAAGAGCCCTAAAAATTCTGTACTATTTCTGCATTGGTTGAAACACTCAGCTGAGAAGAGACTTAAAAAGGGGGAGATATAAAAAGAATATTATTTGCATAGTCATAAATCATTATAAAACAATTATTCTGTAGCAAAAAAGCACTCGTTTCACAAGGGCAATCCAGCTTCAAGAGAGTGCACTATCTGTTAGCATCCTATTCTCAAAACAGACATCTCTGGACAGATTTGTTACAGTTTTGTAGATGCTAATGTGTAAACAGATTGTAAAATTATTTTGGGGCCTATAATAGGATTTAATGTGTTTAAGAGGTAGTCTCATACCTCTTTAACAAAGAGGCTTACAATATGGCAAGAATGTATCACAAAAAATATAATGCTTTTAAACAGATAAATCCTCTTGGCAAAGGCTGTAATCTTTCAAACTTAATTGGTGAACTCATTAACGAACAACTGCCACTACAAGAAGAAAGACTATTGTCAGCGACTTATTGGGCAATGAGATAACAAACTTAATTATATTGTTTTCAGTGGATTTACATTTGCTTCCTTTAGGACACTAGATTTTCTAAACATTATTTCCTCGGCTGTATACGCTTTTTTGCCCCCATGAGAGGAAAGCAAACCTATCTACAACAAATAAGAGGGGGGGAAAAAGCCCCACAAAACACCAAATAACCAACCCCAAAAGCATCACATCTTTGACCTAAGCACCACAGAGTCCTAAAACTTCTGTCTTTATTATCTACTTGTAAAAAGTTATAAGCCTGTAAAGTAGTTAATTTATGAGCCATGTTAATCATTTGTTCCCATTTGATCTGAGGTTTAGCAAACATGGTTTCCTGGGACGTAGGAGGATAATTTGCAGGTCCAGCTTGGCTCCGGAGGGGGCACGAACTAATTTGACATCGTAACATGACATTGGTGGCAGGCACACACTAATGACCGAACTGCTCGATGCTCCTGTCAGCCTGTCGCTGCAGTGAAAAGCGAGCTCCTTCTTATTGCCAAAAAAAGTGCAGAGTGGTCCTACTAATTATTCAGACATGCACTATAATGAGAATCTTAGTGCTCCCTTCCAACGTACGAACCGCTCGCTAAAGCTCCCATTTGTCTGATACGGTGGCTGATTAGAATTTGTTTCTTGAATAGTAAAAGCGCAACTTGAAATAAAGCAGAAAGGATAAACAGCCTTTTATTCTGCATAAAACTCAGAAAGTGGCCATTTTGGTTTCAAGCTGGGTTTTTTGCCATTAATTTACACCAGAAGAATAGAAAATTGGATTAATTTTTAATAGTACTTCTCAAACAACATATACATCTTTATGGAGTTTTACTGTCTGGAGGAGTCAGCACATAAATCCTGTGGACAAAGACTGGCTCCCAAGGTATTTTCTTTTCTTTCTCTTCAGAGAAATGACATTTTCTAGAACAGAAACTTGTACAAGACACACCACAGGTTGGAATAAAGTGTCTGCTTTGCCTAGATTGCTGTTAGAACCGATCCCTTGATATGAGCTTTTAAAGTTCATAAGGACTTTACATGTTGCTGAATGATCTGGATGTAAAAACAGGGAGGGGGAGAAGAGTAAAAAAAAGCTGAATGGTGTCTTCCAGAATTGACATTTATTCCTCACTTTAGGTCCTGATCCGGCACAGACTATGGAGTGTACTTCAGCTTCATCTCTATGGCATATTTACAGTTCCGTACTTCACAAAAGCCTCTGCAGCAGCGCAGAATTGCAACCGACAAAGAGGCCAACAGACCTACTGGTGTATGTCATATGTTAAACATACAGACTGAAGATACGTTACTGCCCTGTAAAAGAGCCTGAGTTTCTAAGGATAACACGCTTGGCTCCTTCTGAAAAGCAAACCCTTCTAAGAGCGTTTCAAGTGGGCCACCCAAAGCCTAGCACACACTACTGAGTCATTTAGAAAAACGTTATAAACCTGAAAGTGTTACACACAAAGGTGAAGGAGACACGCGCTCCAATACCACCCCAGGACAGTTTGAAAGCCATTACTGGTTAATAGCTCTCTAGTGGGCTACAGGAATTCAATCAGTGGTCTCCACTCATCTGCTATATCTGTGCTGGAAAAGCCACACCTATATTAGGAACATATTGCCAATCCACAGCCAGGGGATCCCACCCTATCCGAATGGGGCCAGGGCTCTACCTCCTCCTGTTGCCTTCACCCTCCTGGCTGCTCACCAGCATACTTATGGCTGACACACACAGATAACTACCTCTGTTTAGGAGGGGTTTCATTTACATGGAGTCCGATGTCGACAGTTCTCACGTTGTTATGGTTCATCACCCCTTTTTTGTAGGGAGGAAACAGCAAGGAGGCTACTGTGCAGCACCAGAGAGCAGCAGCAGGTCGTGCCCATTGCCATCCAAGTGTCCCATCCACCCAGCATCGGGGTCTCTCTGCAAAGTGCTGCAGATCCCCCAAGCAGCACATGCTACCTTTAGTAAACACGATGCAGCAGAGCACCCAGCCCCAGATATTCCCAAAATTAATGTTGGAATAAATTCTACCAACTGCAGCACCACAAATCTATCAGAGTGGCACAACTTCCGAGATGAAAGCGAAAGCACATGTTTGCAGAGCCAAACCAGTGTAACGTAAATACGGGGTACACGCTGTTACATGTCATTTTGCAGCGCAACATGCGAAGTGCACAGGAATCATTAGTGAAGAGAACAACCCTGGCACCTACCCCAGAAATACCTCAGTCAGCACCCAGCAGGAAAGAAAAGATCAAAAAAAAGAGATCCTAGAATCATAAATGGAGGCTCAGCTCCCACAGAAAGATACACTTATCAGTGCTCATCTCTTCGGAAAAGAGAGGTACTGTATCCAAGATACAGCACCGCTAACACTTTCCACATGGCTGGGGTGGATTGGTGAGTGTCCTTCTCCTAAACAACAGCATATCTACATGCCAGCTGTTGGAAAAGTGAAGACATGATGCCTTTTGCACTCTATTTCCACAAACCATCAATATGAATTCAGGAGAAAACAGTCACCAAGTTTATTTCAAACCAGACTACTCCATGTTCAGCCATGTTGTGTGGACACGCTGCAGTAGCCTCCTCGCCCAGCATGCCGGAGTGTGAAGAGCAATCCTTTTATATCCACAGCATGACTTGGGCCAACTTTAAAACGCAACAACTAAAAACTCCAACGTCCTTCTGTCAGTTTAACTGCTAATTTGCAATGGATTCAGTTACACTTCCCGTTTAAAGCAAGTTCTCCCTGAGCGCTGGCTTAGAAATCTTGGGCAAGAGGAAGCAGCAACTACCAGAAAATTAAAAAAAACGTGTATATAGGAAAAAAAAAAAGAAATATCTCACCCACAACTTCAGAAAAGGAGGCAGGAGACTACTCTGCCCTGTGGGGTCTGCAGCTGGAGGATGGCAGCAGCCCTACAGTTTCAATGGGTCCCACTGCAGATGGCCGGGGTCCAGCCCAAGGCTAGAGAAAAGCTGGGGTGAGGGTGCCAGGCCATCCTGGGTGGCCAGGAGCAGTGGAGAAGAAGTCCCCTCCTCTCCCTGCCATCTCTCTCTGCCTCTGAAGATGACTCAGAGGTAGGTGAGGCACGAAGGATGCCATTCCCTGTGAGAGCATGAACAGAAGAAAGACTCACCCTCTATGAGGACAAGAGGCGGCTCTCAGGATGGATTCAGATCAAACATCCCTAATCCTGGTACTCTGGCAAGGTTCCCACATGAGAATGTTCTATCACCACAGTGTGGTTTCCTGGGCCATGGGCAGGGGATCCTTGGCCAGCTCACTCCACCAACCTGAAGACTTTCCTTAGCTCTCAAAGAAGACAAAGTGAGGAAGTTCTTAAGCATTATAACTTAGTAGCAAAGTGAGCTGTTAACTATGTGAACATTATGAAAGGCGTGGGAACAAACTCAGACTTGCTTCGGTCTTTAAAACTGGTGAAGTTGCATGGGTTAGTAAAAGCAACATCACAACCGTAATTAATCGTGATCAAAGTAAACACATGAGTTGGGAATGGCCCTATCAGTCCCCTCTGGTTACACCTTCTCCTTGTCTCTCTACTCACCCACAATTCCACTTCAAAGAAGCCTTTTCCCCACCTCGCCCACCTCTCCCTTCTCTGCTACAGCAAGAAAAGACAAGGATTTGCATCACTGAGTTACCGGTCCCTACGGTACCTCCATGGCACGTACTCCCTGCCCGTTAAACTAGCTTCACAAATTTATTGCAGCATTTTATCAGAAATGCCATTTAGTTAACTATCAGATAAGAAAGAATGACCAATGCTTACTGTTTTTCTTCCTCTGGGTACTACGGTTGGTCCCATGGAAAAAGTGCTTCTTCTAGCCTGGCCAAGACAATCTATGTGTGAATTGACTCAAAAGACTAGCTGCAGGCTAGGCATAAATTGCTAGATAAAATAAAACGCAATGGTTTCACTGCACTGACCCAAACAATCAGCAATCCCTGAAAACCCTCTGCCTGTCCTTCCAGGCACTGACTGCTGGATCACAGCCTGGTGAAGGAGATGAAGTATGACTGCAAAATAGTCACTAGATAAAAGAGCAGGAAGGTTTGTTCTATCTGAAGCATGCTATGAAGAAATGAACTCCTAGGGGCAGTACATAGGTGATTACTGGTCACATGAAAGCTGACCAAGATACCCTGGAGAAAAAGAAGCGTGTGTGTCAACCGTCTAAGAGGAAGAAATACGGTCAAAAGAACTATCTTCTTGATGCCTCTTTAGGAGGCATAACCTCCATTTCCCACCTATTTCCATCCTCTGTCACTACTGGACAAAAGAAACCAAACACATTTAAAGCAAGAGTCAAAATATACAAGAGGGTCTTCCATCCCTCACCAAGCTCCTCTGCTTTTAGTCTTCCCAGAAGTACCAAGTGACCAGTCCAGGACAAACTGCACTGTGCATGGAGGAGCCTTCGCCACAACCCAAAGCAGATGCTGGCTGAGTTTAGCGAGGCTGCTGCCTTCACATACAGAAGTGTTTTATTCTAGAAGAGAAAGAGACAGGTTTGTGGTGATGTTGCCCTTGGGCTTCTGGGAATTTGTTTGTTTGGTTTTTAAAAATAATTTAGCAAGTTACGCTGCCATGTAACACATGCAGGTGATTTGATGTGGTAATTACCTATTACGTTTGACAAGGTAATTAATGTAGCAAAATACCGCGGTACAATGTGCTAGTTTGCTATCATTTTAATATGTGTCTGCTTAGCAAGCTGTTCTACTTATAATAAGAAGTGGGTGAAACATCCTCACTGCGCATATTCCGTCATCGAGAAAGGCTGACCTTCAGCTTCAACTGTGCTCCTGCCCAAATAACAGAATAAGAGAACGCTAAAACTAACAAGAGAACATTAGCAGCGTCTTCCAGGAGCAGTACAGAACTTTGGAGAGATCTTTTACACCTCAGCTATGAACACCTGAAACTTTGATGTCAACACCTGCTTATAGGTCAAGAATAAAATAGCCTTGAAAACTGTTTTCTTGTCAGGAATTTTCCTCCAACGTCTCGAGCGTATCATCTTGGAATGAAAGGTTGCCCTGCTCTTGAAAATGGAAACAGCAGCACCACTGAGAAGATGTTTGAGAATTTTCAATCGCTTCAAATGATCTGACGACTTTGTCTCTAGATGAAGCCCTCTGAGCATCTAATGATGTAAAGGAGAAGCCAGATTCATGTGCAAATCTAAATACAAACTAACAGGAACAAAGTAAATGTTGTAACTATTATTAGCGCTAAATAGCAAAAAACCACTCCTGAGTACAGAATACATTCAGACCATATACTTGGGCCTATAACAGAAAATGAAAAAATCATTTTTGACCAAAGTGCCCAAAACCAAACTAGAAACTTTGAGGTTATACCAAGCCTTTTGTGAATTATCAAGCAGTAGGATCAACACCTTTGTCCAGCTTTGGTGTCCATTACTGCTGTTTTCGCATTAGAATGCCCTAAACAGTTCATGGTTTGAAATAATCCCAAATACAACGTAAATTTGTTTGCACAGACAAGTGAAGAATAAGGAAACAACATATACACCCACATGACAAACCCAACTGATTTAGAAGCAAAGGTATCTCATCTGTAATACCATATTTAAGAATTCCCTATCCTTATTCTTATGGACTTTATTCCACAGTAACATTTTAACAAGAAAATCCAGACACTATTCTGAAGTCATCTTCCTTGCCAGAGGAATCCTTGCAAACACAGCAAGGACCTGCTGGCTGAAGGTTTAGTGAAATAGCTGTGCCTCTTCACTAGAGGTATTTCCACCATAATAACCACTACATACACCTGGCAAAAATCTTATATCCTCCCAAACAAAAATGAATGCTTGCTTGATGAGTACCAAGCAATATCCAAGGTAAATAAATCTGCTCCCTCAATTGAAAGAAACATAGAAAAGTACTTTCAGAGGAGAATGGCCCCCAAAGAAACTCTTGGGAGGACATTAATCTATTTCTTCTTAACTAGATGCAACCCACTCCATAGAGGTTGTTCCTCCAGTGCAGAGGACAAGACTCACATTGGGACATTCATGCATATGAAAGGATGGACTAAAAATAATCCACAACAATGTTTTACTGGCCCATCACACAGAATGGTGCTTGTTTAGGGCATCCTTGGATTTCACAGTGGGGCACCAGCAGGGCTCATTACCCAGCTCCCAAGACAGAGACAGACCTCCCTACCCAGCAAACTGATGGACAACACCACAAATTTCACCAACGTGACCATGCCATATGCAGGGTCCCCCCCTTTGGCCTCATGCACCCAGCACTTTCTCACTCTGCACACTCCGGACATCAGCAAGGTGCCTGTCAGGAGAAATGTGATCCTGGCTCCTCTCACACCCAGGCATAAAATTGCAAGTATGAGAAAAAAAATCTCCTTTCTACAGGTTTTTCTATTACTAATAGTTTATATTCTATTACGTGCAGGTGAAAAACAAAACCAGACATTTGACTAAACTGGAGAAAAAATACAGAACAAGGAAAAGAAAAAGAGTGTTTTCTGCGAGGGATACACGTCTGAATGATGTGACAGGCTACAAAGTCTTGGCTCTCGGTTGCGCAGAGCAGCTGCCAACCTCCTACTTGGAAAGGGAAAGCCATTCAGGTGGAGCAGTGCTGGATACAACAGCACAATGAGGGGCTGGGATTGGATTAGTTGAAAGACCGTTCCCAGCTGATGCTCCTATTGTGAGAGAAAGAAACCTCTGATAACTATGGGACACCTGCAGAACAAGCACACTGGTGTACCTGAGCTCCCCACAACTCCCCAGCACAAATATGCTGGTCACTGACAGTAATCATAAGTCAGAGTTGCTGAAGATAAGGTCAAAACCTATTTCTGGTCCAGATGCACTTGCACTCCTGGTGCTAGAACCTCAAGAAGAACATCATTGGATGGTGGACCCAACATGGCTTGAAGAGGCAAGCTGAAAATGCTTCTATCTTAGCAAAACTTAGAAAAAACTTAATTAAAACAAATTCATGTAAGAGGAGTAAGGAAGAAAAGAATACAGCAGCTGTAACATCATCTGAAAGTTCATATTCACTCACAGAAATCTAAAAGTTAACACTGTTTTCTCATTATATGAAATACTGAGATCTTTCAATCCCATCACAAACTCTGCCTTATCCACACAAGGCGGCATTACTACCATTTGCACTCTGGTCCTTAAATATTTTTACCACTCCTTTAGACAAAAAATGAACCCAAGCAAAATTCACCACACTTGAATCTATCACCAATAACTGAAAGGTCATGCAGGAAAATCCCAGACAGCAACCAAGAAGTTCAGGGAGCTCCACAACACTTTGTGTTTTACAGAAAGAGTCCCTCTTATCATGAATGGAGATGAAAACAAAAGTCATTCCTCATTTTTTTCAGAAGGGTAAAAATACTTCACACATATAATTAAGTTATATGGGGGCTTTTTTTCCAGTACTTTGATTATTCATCAGGTATAGCATTGATTTACTGTACGAAAAGTTTGATACACAGACAAGCTTATTCTTTCAGAAGTGTAGTTTCAACCTCCGCTCAATTACATTCTCTCTAGCAGTGGCTAAGACAGCTTTGCTAAATCACTGCAAATGTTGTTTTCAGGCAGTGAAAAAATCCAGTCTTGCACCTCTCCCCATGGCTCCCCTCCTGAGCCTTAACTAGGTTGTTTTCTTACAATTAATTATTTAGGTGGTTCCAGTAACAATGTATTATTACCGCTGTACAGTCACACAGACATGAGCTGAGTGGTGATACAATTCATCCCTGTTTCGTTTCGCCTCAGACTTGTACCGCCTGAGAAAAGACATTTTCCTTCAACTTAAAACTTGCTCAAACTTAGCGATTCAGCACTTCAGTGTTATTTTTCTAGGACGTAACTAGCAATAAAAGATTGCCATAAATACGTTCTCCCTATATTCGTGCACTGCGTAAATACACTTTAATGGTGGTAATTGAAATTTGAATAGGATGCCAACACCTCAGGCAGACTGACGCGACATTTAATTTATACAATTAACCATGAGGGTGGGGAAGCACTAAACAAACATTGTTTGTTAGTTGTATGTTCTACATGAGACCTATTTTCTCAGTTTATCTGTCCTGGGTTGGGTTTGGCGGGGCAACATCTCACAAACCAGAGAATTATCCCCTGGTAGGATCTGGCACCAGGGCCATGGAGACACTTGCCAAGAGCAGGCACCCACCCCAGCGAGGCACCAGGACCCTGAACTCCCAGGTGGAGCTCAGGAGGAGAAATCATCCTTTCACAGGATAACCCCAACAGCAAAAAGCCATTTTGAACTGTGCTGGTTTGATCACCAGCTCTCACTGAATGCAAGATGGTGCTTCAGTTCCCTGCATCCAGTAGGCTCCAGATTGGACCCTATTCAATTTGATGTTTCTAAAGACTCAAAAAGCACATTCCTGCCAACACAAATCACAGAATTAAATGTGGAAGAAGCCAGGTACGTAACAGGTCACCTACACACAAAATACAACTTAATTGGAAGCAAATGTAATACTGTAAAAGTATTTTTTTCTGCTGCAATACAAACTAGCGAGGTACAAAGTCAGGCCCTGGCATACCAGGGCAGAGAGGGAGACATTACAGCCTGATGTTTTAAAGCTGAGCAGATTCAGGACCTCACATCCCACCAGGAACACCCCCTCTTCAGATGAGCTATTTCTTGTAATCTGTTTAGTTAACAAATTGCATTTCTGCATGCACACCGATTCAAAGCATATCAAAGTATCTCTGCCCATACTGTAAATGCAGAACACATTTTTTTACTGAATAGTGCCTGTAATTATCAGAATCACAACTACTGCTAAAAGAAATGGACAAAAAAAAAAAAAGGAGGAAAAACCAAGTTATTTTTCACCATTGTCACAAGCTAAATTCCACCCTTCATATATACATGTAGAAAATACAAAGTATGACAGAGCCACACGTGCACACTAGTGCAAATGCACGTATTAGCAATATGAGGTATTTTTAATGCATACCAAGATCACTCAGTGAGGGGTTTTTCTTTTTCTGAATCCACGCTATATGGCCCATCAGCATCATATCAGTTTTTAATATGACCAGGATTACAAATCAGGTATCTCCCTCGGCAGTACTGTGACTCTGGAAAAAGCAGGTGCTATTTCCAAGTACGCATATGGGCAACCATTACAATATGAAATATGCATACGGTGATGGGCAAGGTGGAACGGGAGGTGAATGCAATAACACCAAGGCAAAATATGGCCAGAGCTAAAACCCAGTTCATGCCACAAATGAACAACTGAACAAAATCTCGTTTTCCTTGTATGGGGCCAATAAGCAAACTAGTCTTTAGAAATGAAGAATGAAAACAGGCAGGTTTCATCAATACCAAAAGCAATATTTGTATGACCTTCCTGGGAGAGAAGGATCTCAACGCAGGACACTGACTGTTGCAAGTCAAGATAATATCTGCAGGTTTGAAGAGACAGTGCAGACTTGTGGCTGCACTGTCTTCCAGTGTGCCTTATGGTTTATGACAACTTTCACAGATGTTAGAATGTATCTCCCTTACAAACCCGGGCCTACCAAATCCCAACACTCAACAGGAAGCACTCTCATGGTGAGAAGTACCTCCTGCCTCACCGAGAGCACCCTTCTTGAGGGGTGCACATCACCCACTGCTCTGCCATGGGCCTGAGAACCATGCTCCCCTGGTCACAGCAACTAAGTGAATAGCACTTTCCAGTCGTTTGAAGGACTCTTGCTCATTCTCCAGAGCATGCTTCGCCTTGCTATTCTACATAACATCACCTTGTTTCTACATTACAACGCAGCTGAACTCAAGGAACAGGCCTCGTGACTGGGATTTGTCAGTAGGCAATAATAAACTCAAACAAATTAAACAACAGAAATGAAATGTATCAACTCTACCCATTATTTTACTACAAAGCACCTTTAATCCACTGTTTTAATTCTATCTCCAGTTGTGCCTTAAATATATACATCCAAAGCACATTCTTTTCCTCAGGATTATGTCTGTCTTTGCATCTTTCCTGGAAAATCAAGTCTCATCTTGCTTAATCCTTATCAAATAAATACAGTCAGCTTTATTAATAACTACACTCTAATCCTGTTTGGATAATTTATCAATGTTTCTGGGTTGCAAAACCATAAAAAGGTAACATCTTATTTTTCACTATTAGCATCATATTTAAAAGTCATTTTGTATTTGATTTTAAAAGCTGACTGACCTGCTCACTTAAAACAAGCTTGAGACTTTTTTCCTTTCTCTTTCTTTGCTGTAAACTACAGTAACCGTATGTGTAGGCTAACACTGCTTTACTAGTTTAAAGCATAAAGATAACAAAAGACTGTTTTAAATTCAAACAGGACTGTGCCTGAGTTTCAGCCACTTTCTTTAGCTACAGCAGAGTTAAAAAGCTTGCTGTGAACACAGCGCAACCAGGGCCTCCACCAAACTTAAGAGAAGTAGCGTTTAAGTTTATTAAACTGGAAGGTAACTGTTGACACATACTTGCTTTCAAGGGCTCCTTGGCAAGAAAGTGGCAGCAGTTACAACAAATTAACAGCATACAATAAAAACGCCATAAACATGCAGCATACATAATAAATCCAATCAAGTCTACAAGTTGCACAGATAAAAATGACAAACTGCTACTGTCTCTGAAAATAAAAAATAGACATTTCTCAAACGCTGCTGTTCATCACTACAGCATGGGTTTTACCCCTAAATCTAAAATACAAATTAAGTGATTTTAATATGAACAGCATTGTACATTAAATATATTTACTTTCTCACTTCCCCCTCTCCCTCCCCTCTTTTCTAGCTTGCGACACCAGGGAAACTCCTTCAGCAAAACCTTCCTTGGGCTGATTTGCCTTTCAAAGCTGCGTGCTGTATTCTCAGTGTTTATACAGATGTTAGCGTCGTGATGTTCAGCAAAACACGAGTACCCCTGAACTGACAGAATACAAATACCACAGTACTTATGGCGACTGTTGCTCCATAATTTATTGGCTGACTGCATTAATTTCCTGCATCTGATCTGTTTCTAATTCTAGCTGCTAGAGTTTGGGATCTGAAATTTGTAGCCAATACAAGGCATTTTAATGTTTCAGCAGTGTACACTGAATTTCAGCTCGGAATAAAAGAGGCCATCCCTAAAAGGAGCAAAGGGAGGTGAATCTAGGTCCATTCAGCATCTGGATTTCTTTATTGCCAGATTTAAGAGCACTTCTTGCAAGCATGTAGCAACTTGGCAAAGCACAGCTTGGAAGCCTCTGTCTGCTGTACCCACATCAATATTCCAAAAGGAGATGCCACAGTGGGAAGACTTGTGCAGGAGAGGGAAAATTAATAAGCTCGCATGCAAGAATAGTTTAAAATAAATAAATATACAAAGTGCTTCAACTGCACAAACTCCTCCTTGTTAATCAAAGGCGGGAAACAAAGGACTTCCTTAAATATCACCTATATGGTAAGTGCAATAACATAAGTAAATTATAACAATTAAAAGTCATTAAACAGAGCAATTAAGAATAACTGTTTAGATAACAATGACTTTCTTGAAATCCGCATAACAGAGGTTCAACTTTTTAATCACTCCTCTGCAGTAACTCGCATAACTTCAGAATAATTGCAGATTTTTAATTCTTATACACCAAAAGAGCATAAAGGCAAAACCCGTAATTTAAATGCTCACTCCAGCTGTTAAATGCTGGCATTTTGTCTTAAAAAAAAAAAAAGTTCAAAATCTGCTTCCTTAAACCAAGGAAATGTGGAAAAAGGCCATCCTGCCAGTGGAAACATTCAACAGCAGAAAGCTCACGCTGCGGTTTCTTGCCGAGGCAGCAAACTTCTCTAAAAGGGAAGTTACTGCCAACTCAAATACTGTTTGCTTTCACACCCAAGAACAAACTGTGTGCATGGTGAAGGCTTCCTGAGGGCTCAATGCAGCTGGAGCATGCTGAATAAAGGTAACTAATGTCAAAGCTACTGTAAACTTGTTCTCATTTTTCTATCAGCAAGTTATCATCAATGGAAACAAAACTATCATGATGCCATCCTTCCCTTAAAAAAAGGGAGAAAGGAAGAGAGACATGAACTTTTGTTTTTATTTATCCTCCTTTTCATCCTCTGGTTTACATTCAGGGTATTTTCTTGTTGCTGTTTCCAAGTGGACAAGCTTGGAGGCTTGTTTGCAAAACTTTCCCCTGCCCTCTGAAAGGACAGGTCAAGCTCAACTTCATAAGCACAACAAAGATGAATTTCCAGGGCTGAACACAATATGCAGCAAGGTCCCTCTCCCTAAGCAGGAAACGCAATGGGAGGGTTTCACTGCAACTTGACAAATTAGAGCCAGAAAGCCATGCCAAAGCAAACATAATTACTGGGAGGGCTCAGCTCTAACGACAATGACAGTTAGACGGGTGTCCTACCACGGCTGGGGACGGCCACACTACTGTTATGCAAGATGGGTGTGCAGCTACTCACACAAGTACTTGTGTGGAGCTGGGAAACAACTGCTTCTTTGGGGTAGGTGCAGGTAGCGGCATCCCCATCTGGTCTGCCTGCCGCATGCACTATTAAATTGGTATCATTTTCAAAAACATGTATATGAGGGATTTCTTCCTCCTTGAGAGTAAGCCTGAAAGTTAAAAGCCTGAACCATTGCATCTACAGAAAAGGGATTTTTCCCCTTGCTCATAAAAGAAACCTGAGAAAGTGTGGCTATTGTGACAGTGTAAGATAATAGCAGTTTCATCAACGATTCCCCTTTGAAATCAATAGTTATATTATTCTGAAATACAATGAGGGAAGGAATTAAGATTCCTGTAACATCTAAGAAAAAACTAAACATTATCAAATCCTGCCTTCCCTCTTCTAGCCAGCTGGCATACCCAGAATCAAACACAGTTAATCATTTAAAGGAAGAATCCTTTTCAAAGTAGAAAATCACACCGTTTATTCCAGAACTCCTACTCAATACTATTTTTTTCTGTGTACTAGTGCCTAACACAACACACTGAAATGGCATAAGGCATAAATGCATCTTTATGAAAGAAACCATGAGCTTGAGCGGACAGACAAGTATACTAAGGAGTCAACTCTTGTGCTTCAGCTGAGCTCAAGACGGGGCTGATGCAGACTTACCATCACCTGACCTGACCCACCTCAGTGCACACACACAGAGGTGTGCACAGGTATCAGTCACCTGCCTTCCTGTAATTTTGCCACCAAAAAAAGGCTTAAAAAAAAAAGAGGTATGCACAAAACAACAGCTTTTTCTTTCCATGTGCGAGGGGCTAATGTTTAATCTTTCCTTTTGAAGAAGGAAAGATAAAAATTTGTAGCTTTTCTCTGATAACAAAGCTGTAAAATAAAGACACTTCTCACCAGGCCCCTGCGATGATTGATGCTGCATCATCTCCCTCCTCTATCCCTCCCTACCTTGTCTGGTCGCTGGTGGAAATCCAGGCAGCCACGGACACACCGGCGGATCTCACACCTTCTGAGGCTGCAATCCTCCAGCGCCAGGCTGCTGCCAATGTCCTTGCAACTGATGGTAAACAGGCCACAAGGTTCAAGTTAACTGCAGAGCGTTACTACACTGAACATCTGGTCATGAATGAACGGATTGCCCACTAACTCTCAGCGTTGGGCAGCTGATGAAAAATTCAACATTTTCCTTCTTGGCACAGTTGTTTTGGAGAATTCTCTAGAGCTTCCTGAATTATATTAAGAAAATTTCACTGCAGCAATCTATATCTGTGAGAACAGCTGGTGTTGAAAGGGATCTGCTGCACTTGGTGTGCTGGGGGACCTCCTGTTGGATCATGCTACTCTTACTACATTTGTCCTTGAAAACTTAGCTCAGCTGCGAGGTCCTACAGGCAGGACTGTAAAACACAGGGCAAAAAAAATAACTATTATTAGGAAGGGCGGCAGAGTGAGAGGAAAAAGCCTCCGGGTCAGCCAAAGACACTCAGCATCTCCACTTGCTCACAAGGCTTGGCTAAGGCAGGACAGGTTCTATTCTCTAAGACACAATGTTATGATTTCTCACCGCTTTCTTCCCTCTCCCACTATTGTTCAGTTCAGTAACTGAAATCTCCATCCTGATAAACTCTGGGTCAAACAGCTGAAAAGCCTCACTAAATTGTACAACAAAGATTTCCCCTCCTGCAAAGTGCCCCGCTGAACTGTAGCGTGCCAGTTTTGCAATAGAACCAGCTCTACACCATGCACTGAACTCCTCTAAAACTAAAGCTTGAGAAATCAAGCAAAAAATGAGAGGGGGTGGGGAAATAAATTCAAGCTAGAGCTCAAAAAAAAAAAAAGAGAAAACAGTGTTCATTTCAGGATAAAAAAATTTGACTTTTAAATCTTAAAATATTTTAAAGAAATTAACTTCTTGATAGTGTGATAGTATAATAATAAAACATGTATATCTTTTTTCTTAAGGAAGTGGTAAACTTAAGTCATGCTAAATTTAGGCTATTATCTATGCAGCATAAATTTCACTTCTGTGTATAAATGCTAACTTGCATATTTCTCCATGGTAACTAAACTATGATTAAAACAACAGTGAAACCAGCCTTTAAAGCCACCTGTTTAACTAGGAACAACCTAATTTACAAAAATACTTAAACTTAGAAATTTCATGGGAATCTAGATCACGTTTTTCCCAGTAGAAAGCTCACTTTTCCATGATCACATAATTGTAATATACTTGGCTTTGGTTGGTAATCATTCTTTTCTCTTTTTTTTCCCCCCTTTTTTTTAACCCAGTGTAATTTTTTCATGCATTGTTCAACCTAACACAAGTGGTATTTAAGATTATAAAGAAAAAAAGTCTCTAATAAACCCTTCCAAAAAGGAAGTTATTTTGCTCCTTTGAAGGGATTAATTTACCTAGAAAGTATCTTCATGTTTTACAAAAGGAACAAAGGAAAGAAATGAGAAAATCCCAAACTGAAATTCCCATTAGATATGGTAAGACACCTTCAAAACTCATTTTTCTGTTGCGATATCCTTGTAATTTACTAATGAAGAAATGGACTGTTTTTATGGGCCAAATTAAAGAAATAATTATAATACGACCCAGAACACTAAAAGTGTAGGTACAAGCAATATTTTCTTATTTAATTATAAAGCATAAAAATAGATTTGAATATGAATCATTTTTAACCATAGAATTAAATTTAGTATTTAAATACTGAAAACCCCTTGAAGTAGAAATATAATCATAATAGGTTTGGTTTGGTGTGAAATACATGACTCATATTCATGACACATATCTAAAAATGCCTCGTATTAAAACTTTATTGTAATAAAAAAATTGATCACCATTTCTGTCTACTGGGTTTCACATGATGTAATACCTAAGGCCAAGTCTCTGGCTTTTAAGTAATGATGAGTGAAGCAGTTTGACAGTAACACCTCATAAAACGTTCAGAGTCCATTTCATTTACACTTGCCCATCCAATGTCACATACAAATGTACAAGGGATGCTAATTAGATAACAACAGCATTAACATAATGCCTACAAAAATCAACATTAAAACTTAACCCTGCTATTAACAGCCCTGAAAGGACGACAGAGTAGAGCACCCAAGTCATAACCAACAAGGTGAGCGTGTCTGGAGCAGGAACAGAAGTTACATTGAGACCAGGAGTTAATAACTCATTTTTTCACACCTTCACAAGC
>JBCJKH010047118.1:9746-23499 GCA_039877255.1 Loriculus beryllinus
GTGTCCAACCTGGCCTTGAACACTGCCAGGGATGGGGCAGCCACAGCTTCTCTGGGCATCCTGTGCCAGCACCTCAGCACTCTCACAGGGAAGAGCTTCTCCCTCATATCTAATCTAAATCTCCCCTTTTTCAGTGTAAAGCCATTCTTCTTATCCTATCACTACACACCCTTGTCAAAAGCCCCTTTACAGATTTCTTATGGGCCTTAAAATGGTACTGGAAGCCACTCTAAGGTCTTCTCCATGAAGCCTCACATCTATTATTTGGGAATTAAATTGGAAGTCACAACATTTCTCTGCACGCTGGTAGATCATAACCCTGGCATTTCGTTTGTTCCAGGACCACTTCTCATCCCTACCCCTAAATCAACTTCCGCAGAGAACAATGCGGCTGGTTTGTGTCCACAACAGATTTATTCCCCCCCCCTTTCCAGCAGCTCACACCACCTTCAAGGAACAGTAGCTGCTCAAAGCTAATGGTTCCTTCTGGTTTCTGGGAATAAAAGGCTGCCCTCCATAATCAGGGTATTGTTCTCCCTAAATGGACCCAGACTCTGTAAACACGCTCCTCTGCACAGCACTAAGAGGGTGACTGGGAGCGTGTGTAAGCGTACATGGAGGGAATGTGTCTTGTTCTAAATCCCAGTAAATTATGTTAATTCATTTCCTCTGCCTAAACAGTGGTAATAAGCTTCAGGAAAGGAGGAGGAAAAAGTAAACAAGAGTCAATTACAAATAGGTGAGGGGGAGAGGTAACTGAATAACTCCACCAAATGTCTCCTTTAGGGAAGGACATTCACGATACAGCTTGGATGGGCTCCACGCAGCCTTCCCTTGGTCCTGCTGAAGGTATGAATGGGACCATAACAATTTCTTTCTTTCCTTTGATAAGTTTTTAGCCCATCCGCACAAGTTCCATCTTGGAAGCTGGGAAATGAGCCCCCACCAATGCCCTGATACATCCCTGGGGGGCTTTGCTCCGCATATGATGCAAGCACTCCTGTGACTTAAGCCAACGCGAATAGTCAGAGCCTATTTGTAATGTTTTCGAACAGGGAAATAATTTCACTGAGCAAGCTACCATGCTTTGACTCAAACCCCTGATTAGCACAGTTTGAAAACAGGGCAGCATACTGTTCGGGGAATTAATTTGCTTGACCCCTAGTCTATAATGGCACTGAAATAATCTGAGAGTCAGGGGAAGTTGAAAAACTCTTGGAAGACCACACTGAAAGAATTTACTGGATTTATTGGATTTTCTAGGATAAAAGAAAAATAAGCCTCAAACTCCACTTAGCTGGTCTGTGGTCTTCAGGAAGACAAGCTTTTTCTCCTGATATTGGAAGAGGAATACTGCCTATACTCAGCAGCACTTTGGAGGGCTCCTTTTATATATAGATCTTTCTTCTTCAATGGAAGCTCACAAAAAATAGTAATAATTATTATAAATATGCAGGTCTGTTGCTGTGACTACTTTTGAGTACACCTTGCTGTTTTCTTCCTTGAGATTAGCAGTAAAACATGGGGAAAAGGGACAGATTCACATCCCTGTTAGTGAAGCTACAATCCTCCTCCCAGCGGGAATACAGGGGAGAAGAACCCTGAACTCAACTATTCGGTTCAAATACCCTGAAGGTACTTCACCAGCTGCAAAGGACTATTCTGATGTTTCCAATGAAATTCCAGTGACAGGAATAATCCTGCATACATCACTACCACAAAATACTGCCTGAAATCCTCCAAATCCTCTGGCCTACCCCTGTTTGAGCAAGCAGGGAATCAGGAAAAACATTCTGCCTTCCTGATAGAAGCAGGACCTTGCTTCGGTCTGGGTAAAACACTGCCCCATCCCTACCTTGTGGCTCCTCCAGCCCCTGAGCAAAATGCTCTGACAAACCTCAACCACTTCTTTGTGCCTCTTTGTATCCCTGAAACAATAGCTGTGTGCTGAGAGCAGTGGTAAACACTTTCAGATAACAAATCCAGCAATTAGAAATCTACTGTCCAAAGCCAGTTCCTTTGCATATGCAAATAGCTCCCTAATACGTTTAGGATTCCTTGTCAATGGAACCTGTCAAGGAACAGTAATCACCTGTCATCAAGTCAAAAGCTCCACTCTCATTAGGCCTTACCAAAATTAAACCCAGCAATACTGCAATTCTGATTGGTTGTGAACACCAGGAGGAGGAGAGATACTCATCAGCTCTCATCTGTTAATCTAGTTTTATATTAACTATTGCAGATCACAATGAACCCTCCTGTGGCTTGGTGCCACACTAAAGAGAACCGAAACACAGCCTGGTTTTACAAGGGCCCAGTTTCTGCTCTCTGGTGAGGTTATAAATTCAAATCCTACTCAACAGCTACTCGGCCACAACTCACTGAACCTAAAGGGTTCCCTAAAGGGACGAGCATCACCTTTATAATGGAAAGCAATATTCGACCCTGAATACTGAAATATGAAACAACTTATCAGAGCACAGAGCCTGATCTCCATATGATGGTGGAACTAGAAACTCTTCTCCCAGTTTCACACTTTAAACTGCCCCAAAATACATCAAGCACTTCCTAATATTACTTGCCTGGCTGAAGAGACACTGATCCACCCATAAAGTGAGATGGCTGCAGCATTCTCTCTTGGAAGGCTATCCACACTCTGAAGGAGTTTTAGCCACTAGTTTTACATTGACTGGTCGATGCCAAACAAGTGTTTTTCCTTCCACAGAGTCTGCAGTATTGCAGGGGAGATGTTCTACAACATCCACAGGTTTATCTTGTTGTTCATTAACCCTTCATCCTTGGCACGCTGTTCATACACCTGTAACTTGTCTGACACTTGTCATTGCTTAACCAGTGTTAACGCACACATTTAGCTGAGAATAACCACCGAGAAAAATAATTTCCTCAAGCACCCCAACGCACACAAGTCTATTATTTGGGAAGAAAAAGGAGGAAAAGAGACCAGGTCGCATTGCTCCAGCATCTGCAGCAGCCTAACTACAGGAGTTTGGCTTGTTCAGCTGTAGGAGGCTGTTGGGGCTGAATAACTGTCCCTTCTTCCTCCCTTTGGGGCTGATTCATCCTCCCTTCTGTCTATAAAAAGGAGGATTTAACTCCATACAAGCAACAGTAAAATACTAGCTACTACAATGAACCTCCCTTCCCCTTTTACGACAGAATGCTTCTACTCAAAGCCAGCTAAGCATCACACCTATACGTGGGGACATCAGGGAGTACACAGCTGAAAAGAGAAATACAGCCCAGGTTTGGAAGAGCTGCATCCTAACCTCCTCCTCAGAGCACACAAACTGCCCACTCCAAATCCTCTCCCAAAGCTTGGCTGCACCGGATCTCAAGAGCAGCAGTACTAATTCAGCCTAGATTTTCTCTTGGAGGTTGGCTAACGCTCCCATTTCCATCTATGTCCTCTTCCAGCTTTTATTCTCCTCTCCAGAATATCTTGTTGTGGGCAGAACGAACAAGCCCGCAATTGCCAGGAAGAGTCTGCACAACTCCAGTATCAGACTCTTCCCATCACATCCATTCAGCAGGCATGTGTGAGCAAACCCAGCAAAGAGAATATGAGCTTAAATGCCTATTGCACAAATCAAGCCCACATTTCTGCATTTGTTTGCTGTTCCTGTGGTTTGGTCTAACATGCACATAACACTGACAGCTCCTAAAATACCCACCAAACTCACCACCACCCCAAGTGGCACCTAGGGTAGGACACCTCCTGCATTACTCACTTCTCAGTCACTCAACAGAACACCCAATATTGTGTAAATCTGTCGTAAAATAAATTAACCAGACATAAGGAGAAATGATTTTGGGTCCCATCAAGCTGGAAGCCACTCGCAGAGAGGCTAAGAATAGAGGTGCAGCGATCCTGAGAAACATTAACCTGCTCTGAGAAGCCTCTGTTCCCAATTTACATTTTTCTTCCCTTAGTGAAGCTCAAAATTAAGTTTGAACACTTAATGGAAGTAGCAGCCTGGAGTTATTGGCTGAATTTCTCCCTGAAAATTGGAGTAGTCGGGATGAAATAAAAACGTTAGGTTATTCGCAGAGCTGCTGGATACTGTGTTTCTACAGCGATACAATGGGGAGACTGTGTAATCAGGGCAAGCAACCAAGCTCTATGCAGCCCGTGTTTATTTGACTAGGAAAGGGAGGAAAAAAAATAAGGGGAAAATCAGAGATGTGAATGGATTCAGCAGCAAACGGCATATATTAACTTGCTAAAGAACACTCAGACCAGTCTTCAGCCCCTCCACACCTAGCAACACTGCCAGAAGAACAGCACCCTTTCTTTTGGGGATAAACCCCTCTTGCAGTTAAAGCAATGAATTTCCAAGCTGCTTTCAGCCCTGGCAGTGCACCAGCCGCAGTGGGCAGAAGCAGTGTGTTTCTGGAATAAAAATATGGAATCCAAGCTGTCTGATGGAGCAGGCAAACAGCAGGATCCAAAGTACCGCACTTAACCCACATCTGTCCTGCCGTTGTACATGGGGGATCCACACAGAGGTTGATATAACAAATAATCTATGTAAGTCATCCTTCAGGGATGGATCCAAAGCCCATGGGAGTGAGTAGGAGTCACAGCACCTACATTCAGAGGCTCTGAATCAGGTCCTAACCTGTTAAAACTGGCGTGGGCAGCATCTGCGTATCTCATACAACATCGGGGCAGCAGGATCGGATTATTCAAGCTTACTTTTGGAAATGTTTTGCTCTTACCTTAGTGCTACAGCTACCAGACTCGACAGGCTTGTATCAAACAGGGGTATTTACAATTTCTACATGCTCACTGGTTCTACTCTTTAAAGAAGTCCCTTATATAGAAAGATGGAATAGTTAGGATTGGAAAGGACCTCAAGATCATCTAGTTTTGTCACCTTGGTGCAAAAAAATTAGGGCAGGTCAATACAGCTAAGTAGGTATGGGGGGCATTTATTATTAAAGAAACCTCCAAGTCAAGACTGATTACAGAGAACAAGGAAAAGAATGGAAATCCAAATTAAACATTCAAAACAAGATCAAATGCATTTCAGCTTGATCAGCTCACCAGAAAAGACAAGAAGAGGTCAGATAAAAGACAAACTCCTTGAAACAAGACAAAATGAGCAGGTTAATGAAAGAAAGAGGAGAAAGGAGCATTTCCACTGACTCCTGTAACATTGGGATACGTTTGCACAGACCCTTTGAGCAGCATGATTTTACATTTCAGTACAGACTCAAGTAGAAGCTGCATGTCTCAGGAAAACCAAAAAGCTCCATTGGTTCTACTCCCACTGAATGAAAAGAGCTGTGACAAAAGGGTGTTGGGGTGTTTTTGCCTAGATCCGAACTAGGCAGGAGAGGACTTCTGCATTATTACTCTTTCTTTTGAATGGAAAGTTTTGTCTCTTCCAGTAATTAATCCAAAAGTGCACAGCCAGCCAGTGACCTTCTCCACTGCAGTCGCACACTATTCCATAACGGGTATTCTGCACTCAGATGCACAACCGTTGCTTGTGGCGAGACTGTCTCTCTAAAAGGAATTATTAGATGGGTCATTGGAAAAGATCAGCTATACCAGGCAATTCATGCCAGCTGACAAACTTCATTTTTAGTTAATAAATCAGCACCAGTGGTCCCAAACTTTGAAAAGTGGGTTCCTTCTTGCTAGCGAGCATCACTTTGGCTTTTTAGATTTGACTGACTTTTTCTTCCTGAAAGAACCATTTTCCTGTAATTTCTCAAGCACCACCATATGGCACATGAAAGATTCTCCTGTGGCTAAGAGTCAGTCTTTGGAGTCTAGCCTTTGCTGCATACAAGTTCATCACAGGAAAGATGTATTTTAATTTGCTGTTTGCATCTTTTAATGAAGGTCAAAGCAACATATGGACTTGGAAAACAAGGTTATAAAACTTTAAGGAAAATCTAAATTTATTTGAGTAATTTGCCGAGTTTTGTAATATTGCTAATAAAATAATAAAATAAAATCAACCCTCATTTTCCAGTATGACGCAAGCTATATTTTATGTTTAAACGCAGCCACAATTTAAAGTGGCCGATGGAAGAAGGGAGGAACCGGGGTTTGAGAAAACAAGCCGGATTTTCTTAGGTCGTCATGTTGACTCTAGGTACAAGTCATGCTGGCAGATTATTCATGAGCAAGTTCCCCAAGAGCACCATTCAAAAAGTGCCCCAAACTTAACCAGAAGGTATGCAGTGACTTACATAAAGCCTGAATCAGACTGTTCAAACTGAACTTGCTTCTCTTTCACAAGTGAGAAATTACCTAATCGTTATATTTGGTAACAACTATCCAAGGAGTAAAACAGAAGCCAACAACCATCACTGTCATCTTGTCATTATTTATCTTTTCCACGCTTAACACCATTCACTCTTATAAACCCCAGAGTTACAGACTGGTAAATATGTTCACCAGAATGAAGAACTCATCTCCTACGAAACAACAAGAACCTTCTAGTACCCCATTCCCTTTTCTCCAACATTCAGTGAAACAAAAAATGGCACATAATATTATTTCTGCAGAAACCACTGTATTTTGAGGTGGGCCCATCAGCAAAGTCCCTGTAAAGTAAGCATCACCCAGGTTTGCGAACCAAGTGTCACACAGAGAAGTGCCAGTGCAGAAAGCAATTAAGGTCCCGTTCTTCCCCTCACTACATAATGCATTGAAAACGAAATCAACATCCAGACTAATTACTTTCCAGCAGAATATCAGTTTACTCACTAAGAGGAGTTGCTGCTCTTACCAAAAACTTCTGAGCATACCATATGAAATCTTGTTTAAGCCACGCGACCTAGCCAAGCACATCCCAATGTTACCGTATACGGTCACCAACGTGAATACGATGGCAACTTGACAGATTTGGAACAAATATTGCGTTGTGTGTCACTGAGATAATATGGGCAGGAAAATATCAGATTGTATTACCTGTATCCGACCGGAGGTGTGGAGTGGTAGGAGCTACATTGCTGCAGGACATAGTCACTAAAGGTTACTGAGCCAAGATGGCATTCACCCCCACAGAGTAGGGCCAGGGCAGGACGTTGAGGACTTTTATGTCCTGTATAGGGCCGCTTGGAGAGAACAGGGATGGAGTGACAAGAGGGACGAGCCACCGGACATTCACTATTATCTTGGGTTGAGGGCCAACACTACCCGGTGCAGCTGGCAACTGGGCTGAAGCTGCCACCCTATGCCTTGGCTGTCAGCCGAAGGCATAGTCACCCTTAGAAAAACCACAGAGTGCAGGTTTTGCTCTCAAAGAGTGGATTTTGAGCACACGGAAGTTCTTCTCTCCACTGCGAAGGGAAAGAAGAGGCTTGGATATCTACCAAAATAGCTCCTGAAGAAGACTTCTTTGGTACTGGCTCTCAACAGGAGATCCTTAGCCTAGAATAACATTGGTCACTGAGGAATTATTCCAGATTAAGGTTTTTGGAAGATTTATTCCATCGCATTTGCAGGTGTAGACAAGCCCTTAGCCAAAGTCTTTAAATTTCAACCCTGAAAGCATTGATTCAAACTTAGCCAGACCTATCTTCTCCTTCATCCCTCCAGACACAGCAAGGTCTGCACCTGGACCTCTAAAATCAGATCTGCTCTCTGTTTTGCATGGTTACTTTGAAAGTATTGCCTCTTGCTGAAGAGTTTATCTCGGTTTGCTAAAATATCCCTTTTCTTGCAGTGTTCTGTGCATCAGTGATGTGACACATCGGGTCACAAGAAGGAACAGAGCTGGTAGGCACAGCTCTGAACCTGGAAATATGTCCCCATTTGCTGGGAAGGAAAGAAAAAACCCAAGTTGCCGCATCAGCCCAATCACTCATCTCTGCGGCGGCCTTTGCCTTAAAAGGCATCACCTAAATGAAGATGTAAAAATAATACAACCTAACATTTAATGCAAGATTACAGCTGAGCACTCAACTGTCAGGAAATAGCAAAGCCGGAGCGCGTGGGCAACTTCACTCTGCCCCCTTGTGCAAATGCACTATGGCACAGCCCTTCCCCAACACCAGCACGCCATCAGCCGGCTCCAAGTTAACATCCTAACTCCAGTACAAGGTACTTTTGCCTAATACGAGTGCAAGAGAAAGACCAGCACTTTCACTGAGAGCCTCCTCAGCCACCTTCTTCCCTTGATGTCAAGCCAGCGAGTACCTATTTAACTTCTGACACCTCAGATCAGGAGGCGTTGGAACCGCTTTGGGCCACACACGTCTCATTTGCAATCAAGATACAGGTATTAAAAGTTGTTTGGCCAAAAACAAAGAGCCCTTCTTCCTCCAGAGGAAAGCCTCACGACCTCAGGCTGGGATTTGGCCCATGGACTGTCTATAAAACCTGAGCGACTGAAGCAGGTAACATTTATACATCTCCAGTGACCGAACCCACTTGTATGAGACATGCGGAAAAAATCTGCAGGCACGTTAACAACCCAGCACGTTTTTCCAAGAACCTGAAATCATCCCAATGTAAACATCTAATTATTGGGGATATTCAACTGCACGGAATAAGGCTGTCATCTCACCTCCGCTCACTTACAAGTTTCATCGTCCATCTACATCCTCCGCTATCAAAAATGCTCTCAACCTTAAGAAGGTCCAAAGCAGGGTTTAGAGGTCAGGATTTTGTCTATATTTTACAGAAATGACACATTTTTTCTTCTTTAGCTCCTCTCTCTTGATATCAGCATGTGAATGAATGACAGTTTTCATGAGTTTTAAACTTTATTTCTACACTGGTTTTTAAGCCCTATTTCTACATCATTTAAACTATGTTTCTATACTGGTTCTTAAACTCTATTTCTACATCATTTTAAATAACCAGGATCATCTCTCCATCCACTTGTAGGAAAGATTTTTTCCAGCTCTGAAAAGAGTTCAAATAACCCAATTGCCACTATGATCCTATCAAAGTTAATAAGACCTTTCCATAGGAAAAATGATGATGTCCCAAAATCATGGGCTGTTAACTTTCTACTGCGTCTTCCCACAACAGCAGCCCAGAGCACTTCATTTTCCAGGGGCAATAAAAGAGTTTGAGCAAGACAAGTGCAAACCAAATTGAAACGGGGTCAGCCAGGAAAGCAGCCGATGCTCCACTCACTACAAACATCTTTTTGTCTTCTCCTGCCAACTTCAGATCTTTCCCGGAACTCCACCAACTTCTCAGGTCCATTGCAATAATATACATCCATGAGGTCATCTTAATTCATACACTGCTGCCCACTGCCTACAACTTAAACTGAGTCTCCATTGTAAACCTTGCCTGGAATTCAAGCTTGCAGGACTTACACCCTATATACTGTTTTCTTTTTCATTCAGCTTCCAGCCGAATCATTTTATAGCGCTTTTGCCTCCATAAAATATTTGCTTGGGAGCCAATGCCAAGAAGGGAAAAGAAGCAGCACATGAACCAAACTTTGGGGGTTTTAGAGTAATGCTCCCCCTTTCCTTTCCTACCCTCAGCCCCAAAAGTTTATTTTTGGCAAGTTCCTGCCCAAGCAAAGGGCAAGTTTAAACCTTTTAATTCGCAGCTCCGTGGTGCTGGGTGATTTAAAGGTCTTTCAACGATTCATGCAACTCTGATACTGTTGGGAATTGCAGCTGGAGCAATCTGCATCCTAAAGCCATACCCCATTCTCCTGGAACAATGAAGCCCCTCCTTTGTGACCGGGGTTGAAAGCATGGTTTCTCATTCAGGCTTTCCAAGGACAGCACCCACCAAGGTACAACACAGGCAAGAACGGAGGAAAAGCCATCGCTCTATCCACTCTGATCCCTGAGATTTGCTTAAAGCACCTTCTCATAAAGAAACTTCATTTTACCTACCCCCCTGTCACTCCCAGGTCAATGCACTTCAATTCCCCTCTGGTAGGGTAACCTGTTTATTGAAATCTGATCAACTGCTGGAGCCCCAGTGTTAAAACACGCTCTCGCTGTTGGGAACTGTCATTTGTCTGTCACCGAGGAAGTTAATGGATGTGTTTGTTTAGGTTGTGAGTGGGAATATACAGGGCAGAGGCTGGAGGGATTACGGGAGGGGAGAGGTATTTGTGATCCACAGAGGAATGCAGTTGCTTTTCTTTAAAATTGTCTGTGTGGTTTTTAACACAGGCACAAGAAAAGCCCCTGGAAGTCCACCTGCACCTAAGAGACCTCAGCAAACCCAGAACGACCGCGCTCTATCCAAACCAATGGCCCTGATAAGCAACGTGCAGAGTTCACGCGGACAACACCAACAGCAGCTCCCTTACGGGGTCTCTCCGAGGGCACCATGAGTGCTTTTGGAGCTTAATCCCAATGGAGTAGAAGGAAGAGTGCGAGTCGCAGAGCACGGGCTCCTTACCTCTGGCTGAGTCCGAGAACGCGATTATCCCTGCTAAAAGGAGCGCGAACTGCAATTCCATTTTGAAAACCAGATCCCTCCGTATCGCACAGGCAATCGTCCTCTCAGACCTGGAGGCAAGAGAAAGGGAGAGCAAAATAAATACTGGGGCGAGAAAAACCCCAAACTGCCCACAACTTTGCAGAGTTTCAAAACTCATTGCGAAGACTTAAGAGCAGAAACAGCAAATGAAAGGGCAACATACTTGTAATTCATTCCTTGGCGCTCAGCAAGTAAAACTTTGCCCTCCTCTCTGCTTTAACCTGATATAAATCAAGAACCCACTGAGGCCAGTGAGCTCCTCTAAGTTTACAGTTAATGCATAATTCTTTGGTATCCTGTACAGAACCAGTCTGGAAGGCAAACAAAACGCGAGCAAGTGGCCATAAAACAAGATTTCAGGTTAACAATTTGCGGAGGAACTTAGGGAAGGGGGAGGAGGAATGTTACCTCTCCCATCAGCAGCCCAGAAAACTTTGTGTTGCTGCTTCGGTGCCCCTCAGACAGGCTCCGCTCTGGGTACGCGCCTTCCTCCACTCTGCAACTTCTCTGAGTAGCACTGATTTTTCATCTTCCTCTCCCCCCTTAAATCCCACTTGTTTCCGTGAGCTCCAGAGGTGCGTCCCAAAGCAAAACCGCACTTAATTACCCAGCTTCTTGAAGATGCCTTCGCTGCGATACGCGAACCCGAGGTAGATCAGGTTTTACATTAATTACACCCTGTTCTTCTCCTAAAACTCTCACTCTCTAAACACCGTCTGAATTCCTCACCCTTGTAAACTCCCCGCTTTAAACACTCCGTGCCCCCAGGACACACAACAACCCGCGTACCGCATCCAGCAAAGCAAACACGGACGCTGTTACCACCAGCTTCCCCGCCTGCAGCTCGGAGCCGGTACGGAGCAGAGGGCGGGCGGGCGGCGGGGGCTCCCCCCGAGGCGGCACCCGGGGAGCAGCGCGGCTCAGTCCCGCGGCGGCCGGTAACGGGATATTCGGGTCGGGAAAGGGAGGCTGAGCCGGGGGTTATGGACGGGGGGGGGGGGACACCCTTCAGCTCTGCGTCGACCCAAGCGGGGGTCCCCCGCCCGGGTTGGGAGGGCACTTACCTTGGCTGCTGCGGGGCTCTAGCACCGTGCGTTGCTGGCGCCCATCACCGCCGCTCGCCGCCTCATGTCTCCGCGGCCACAGCGCCCGGCGGGGCGCTCCGCCGCCGGCCTCTACCTCATCCCCCCCCCCCTTCAAGGGGGACACGAAAGGGCTGCCCGCTGCCTTCGGGGGTGCCCTCCCCACGGGGCGGCTCCCCCCCCCCGTTCCACACAGGCTTTTTACCAACCACCCCCCCCCCCCTTCGCTCCAGGAGCGACTTTTAGCACTGGGACGAGGAGCTCAGGGAAAAGGGGTGTGTGTTGGGGAGGGGGAGACCTTGTAAATTAATTTTCCTGCTTTCCGGGTCGGGCTGAGCGTGTGTGTGCGGGGAGGGACAGCGGGGACCTGACAGATTCGCCGCCGCGGGATGCCCGGTGATGCCGTCCTGCGGCTCGCCCAGCCGGAATCCCGTTTAAGGAGCGAGGGGAGGAGGGGAAAGGGGCTGGGGAAGAGGAGGGGGGGATGTGGGGGGGGGGAAGAGCCGTGGCGAGAGAAACAAGCGATAAAGCCACTTTCCCTGCAGGGCTTTGTGGCTGTGGGGGCCGAGCCGCAGCGGAGGGCGGTGCGGTTCCGCCCCGTCCAAACTTCGCACCAATCCTCGGGAGCTCCCGCCCATCCCCGTCTGCCCGCGCCCCGCCGCTACTCCCCTTAACCCTTCGTGGGACCGGCGAAGGGGAAGATGCGCGGCTGCCAGCGGAGCCCCGGCGCAGCCGGACCCGCAGACACCGACCCAATGCCGAGACTCCCTGGTACCCAGAGGTGCCGGCCCTGAGCCCAGCTATATCCCAGAGCATCCTCCCCCTTAACCCTGCATCCTCTGGAGCACACCGTAACCCCAGCGGTGGTGGAGATACGCACCCCACAACCCCCCCAAACCGCTTCTATTTCCAGTGCAAGGAGAGCTCCCCCACCTCCTTGAAACCCATCGCTGGGTCGTTTTGATCTCTCGGCTGAGATGCAAATCGTGCCAGAAAGAGACGGGACTGAGCTAAACTAAATCAACTGGAAAATAAACAGTGGAAGCGCCTGCTCTATAAATTAACTGTTACTATTATTTATTATTTACTTCCAAACTGGACTCAGCTGATGCATCCGCTCTTACAGCAAATTGCCGTCTTCACAGGGTAAAAATCAACCTGGCAGAATTCACCAAACAGACTAAACAAATGACAAGAAATAAAGCTGCCTCAATAGCTGTGATTTTTGTACAACGTTATTGCTGATGCTGTTGTTTATCAGATCTCTTATGTGATCTGTTCCAGCATGAAGGCCTCCTTGAAATTTAAGCTGTCCTAATACTGATAGGCACCCGGAGAACCCCTAAACGCAAGCCAAGAAGTAGTTTGAACATCCATCTCGCCTGTTTTGATAGAATTATGAAGTCACGCCCTCTGTTATTATTATTACTACTAAATATTTTTACTCAGTGTTTCCTGACAGCATTAAATCTTGATAGACAAAATCAATGTGAAAGACTACACATACACCCCCCCCCCCCCGAAGCAGAAACAAAGAAAGCAGCTGACCGTACTGTTTTGATATTTTACATATTTATATCATAAGTTTCAACATTAAAGTTAATTTGTCTGAGAAATCCCAGACTGACTACTCCTCCAACCAGGCAATAACTTCAGCCTCATTGACTTCAAAGACAGTGTTGACGGAGGCAAACCTTCAAGACTTGACCTACATGGTCATATTCATGCCATGGATTCTGATAAAATCACTCCCAACTTGTGCCAGAATGAGAGCTCGACCGCATGCTGCATCTCAAGGGATGATGTGTGAAACATTTCCCAGCCATTCCACCACAAAGGAATCAAGGACTGTCTCAAGGACATTGCCATCCAGGTGATCCAGCCCCAATACTGTTTATACAACCTTCCGTTCCCATGTAGACTGACGTCTAAAGCAGCCTCATTTCTGGCTCAGATGCAGGATGCTGGCCCTTCATGGGTGGCCTTCCCACCATATTAAAGGGCCTTACTGAAGAGCTCCTACTCCTCACCTTGTTTTTCTGGTTCATGTACGGAGACTGAGGTTTAATTCCCACATAGACTGTGGCTTTCTTATCACAGACTGTCGAGAGACTGGGGTGAACTGTCTGGCCCTGAATCTCAAGACTGCTGCTCAGCCGAGAAAGCCAAAATGGATTCAAATGCACTTGTAGAGAACATGCGAGGAGCAAGAGCTATG
>JBCJKH010047119.1:0-16038 GCA_039877255.1 Loriculus beryllinus
ACAATAGCAATAATACCTTCATCAGCATATGGGGGAGGTATTGTGAAAATCAGATTAGTCGTTATTTGATATTTGGGAGGCACTCAACTGTTGCTGTTGTGATGAGCAAAGTGGGAAACAAGACAAAATTAGTTTGTCTTCCATTTGAACAGACTGTGTAAGAATCTGGCACTGGATCTTTCAAGGAGAAAGAAGAGAGGGAACAGGAAAAAATGACTTCATTAGTCAGCATTCTTCTTTCTAAGTACTGAATGAAGAAGTAATCTGGTGGACAAAAGGATGGTGCATCAGATGCCGGTAGTGCAGAACTGAGTTTCTCCATCCATCTACACCTGGCATCTTCCACCATTTGGAAGAGCGCCGGATTTTGCACCATAATAGTCTCAGTTTACTGTCATTTTGGAGTGTTTGTCTCACTGCAGAGCACGGCTTTTTAAGTGAGGCTGTTGTCTTGCCAGTCTGATGGTTCGCTGTAGGTTTTTACAGAACCTTGACTCAGCTTCAGGGAAGGGGGAATGAAGAACCAGAAAAGTGAACTTCTGGAAGCCGAAACCCTCTATTCCCTGTGTTTGAGCAATCTGCACTCTTATGAAACCTTTTGAAATCTCATTTGCTGCTTACTTTCTGACCCCCAAAATTATTCTTGTGCAAATGTTGCCACCCAGCAGAGATGAAATCATTGACTTAGGAAAACACATCTGGCTTATCAGAAACTGCAGGGTTCCAACAATACACCAGCAACACCAGCCTTCCTTTTTTTTTGTTAATTGTTTGTGGTTAGCTGGCAGATGGTATTATGAATCAGGTTATACGTATCTCAGAGAGCAGTATGTTTTTTCAGTTCATATGAACTCAAATCCGTGTCGCATACCAAACTGGTTTTATTTTCTTCTGCCCATGAATTTTCTGTGTGCTTATGATTTTGATACATTTACTCAATTTATGTTGTCAGTTTTAATTACACAGTCCCAGAGCGTAGAAGCAGAACAAGATCTAGGTAATGTTTTCCAACTGAATTACAACTGTGTGTAAATCTTATGTGTAGGTTGGACTCATACCTCACTGAAATGAAAGGACAACCAAGTTTCTCTGCTGACCACAGTTAGTCCTCAAAGTGTTTTTTTGATGATTCTGCCACTGAATTTCTTTGATTTGATTGCTGAAGGAAGTGATCTGAAAGTGGCTGGACAAAAGCTATCTCAGAAAATGCTGAGGTTTGGGTCTTCTATATCATGCCTTTAGACACCAGGCGGGGCAAAATGAAACACTACAGTCTATTTATTAGTGGATATTTATTAGTGGATAGCTTCTGTAAAGCCAGAAGATGCATTAAAACTTGATTTTACATCTTGGATTTTAGCATCAGGGAGTAATTCCAAAAACAAAAACAGGTTTCTGTGGTGTTTGTTGTGCGTAAGAGGAGGGAGCTGCCATCTAATAAACTAGCAAAAAACCCTAGAACAGGGTTTTTGCTAGTCTAACGATTGTCTAGGGTCAGGGTTTGTCAGGGTTTTTTGCTAGTCTTGGTCTAACGATTTTGGGTTCTGCTGTTCAGACCTGAGATTTGAGGTTTGTGCGTTAAATTCAAGGCGTGGCTGAATGTTCATTATCCCTATGATAAAAGCAGTAAAAATAGGTGCAAAATGGCCCTTGTGCAATGTTGTAATTTACCTTTACTTTAAACTGGCTTACACATCTTAATACATTATGACAATCAGAATTATCAGGCCACCAGGCAGAGAGCAGTTTGTTTTGTTAATTGCTCTTGTTAAGCCTAATTACAGAACGGGGTGGAGTATATGCGCGGGGAGGGAGGAATCTGCTAGCGAGAGGCAATTCTAAAATCCTCGGAGCGGTTCCAGGCAGTGTGTGTTGGGGAGCGGGAGCGCGGGTGTGGTGTGCGTGCACGGGTACGAGAGTGCGCGCCAGTCACAGGCTTTCCATATGGACTAAACTCCTGAGATGCCTGAGCTGGAGGTGGGGACCCTGTGCGGTGTGGACACGTGAAGGTACAGATGAACAAAGAACTGTGCTGTGTTTCGCTTTATGAGTGATCTCTTTTGGGGGGCATGATGCAGGTTACCTAGCTGTTAACTTTTAGGTTTCATGCTAGACGTTTGCTGACGTGATGTGCTGTCCTTTTGATACTATGGGTTGCCTGCACAAGGTGTGTGCACGTAGCTGTGGGTTGGTATCCTAAATCCCTTTGAACTGTTTTCCCTTCTTCCCGGTGATTGCAGCAGAGATGGATGTGCTGTCCACAAACTGTGTTACTTGTTTTGACTTTCCAATGGAAAGCATACATCCAAAGAGCCCTTCTGGGCAGCATTATTCCAGTTTGTTTGTGTGCCCCACATTACGCTGCTGGCGACTCACTGTGCCTGACCTGCATTGTCACCCCCTCTGTTGCCTCGGGAGCCTCTGGGACAGAAGTTTCTGATACGGCAGTTTTGAGCAAGGCAGGCACAAAGTAAATGATTCTATAACAAATCTGTGCTCTTCTCCGGGGTATGTTACCTGACTGGTTTGCTGCCAAGGTGGTTTTATTGTTTTGGCTATTGGGTGGAGGGAGGAGACTAGAACAGCTGAAGAGTCACGCTTTTGTTTTGCTTAATTATAATGTACGCTTTTAATAAAACCTTTTAGTGCCACAAATTAAATGGCATTGCAATCCTGCACAAGAAGAAAAATGCTACTGCTGTTGTAGCTGACAGCTGAGTGGTTAGGTGGCCAGCATGGGTCTGAGGCTCAGAAGCCTTTTCTTTCCTGGCTGGAGGTAGTGCTGGGTAAATGTGTTTACTTTTTCCTTAGTATTTATACTAGTTAATGTGTCGCACTAGATAAATCTACTTCCTGAGTCCATCTTTCAGCTTGCTCTCTTCCCTTCCAATTGACAAATGGTTTGAGTTTGACACCATTTTATCAGTTGAGCCCCTGCTGGGTGCTGCATGCCTGCTTGTTTCTGCTTTATTGTGAAAAGTGAGTTATCTGCAATATTTTGTTACCATGTAACTAGCAGTTGGCAGGCTTTCCTCTATGAACTGATTCAGATTTCAGCAAGGGGAGGCTGTTGTCTTTCCCTGTGAAGCCCCGTTGTTGCTCTCCAGGAAAACAAAAGATCCCAGAGCTTTCTGCACCACAATCTGCTGCTGTCCCACTTTCAAGGAGGTGTTTTGTTTGTTGCGGCAGCTTCCTATCTTAAAATGATAAATTGAGCGGACATGTGTGCTGTTTTAAACCTCTGTCTCCAGGGCTTTGTGTTCACTCAGGATAAAATACATTATTCTGTGGTAGGCTCTGGTGTGATTTAAACTTGGTTTAAAGATTACAAAGCAAAAGGGAAAGCATCAACATCTTCAGCAGTGGTGGTTTGATGAGGAATAGCTGTCAGGAGAGGAGCTCTACTGACTTAACCTCAAGTGGGTTGCAAATGCATTAGGGATTCATTAATATTAATAGAGGAATAGACATTTCCTGCATTCGTTTGACATCTTCCACACTCTTCCCCCACCCTCCTTTTTTTTTTTTTTTTTTGAGAGCAACTTGGAGTTCATTTTTAATAGTTATTCAAGTTAATACAAGGGTGATAACCTAAAGTTAAACAGAAGGAGACCCCTGAGTGTGCAGGGTTGGTCTCTAAGAGTCCTGGAATTTGGTGTTGTGGTTTGGAGAAAGACTGTGGTAAACTCTTGGGTGAGGCTTGCAGGGCAGTTTGCAAAATGGGTGCACTGGGTACAAGTGTAACCAGAAGAAACTGTTGTCAGAAGAAATTGTTCTGTGAGGGTGATAGAAAAAGGTCACTATCAAAATGGCATGTAAGGTTAATAACTGTAGATTTCTAAGGTGGACACAGTAGTAGCTTGTCCACGAATTCAGGGGTGAAAAAAGAAAATCCAAACTATTCTTCAGACTCCAAATGTTTTGTTATGTTGGCTGAACAGTGCAGTTTGAAAAATGAATAGATCCCAGGTAATTTTTACTGAGTTTCCATCTTTTAAGTCATGTGATGCACGTTTTCATGCTTCTGCTCTGTTACTAGCAGGCTTCCAAGCTTTCTTCAAAGCAAAATAGGAGAGCAAATCTGAGAAAAACACCAAATATCTTTCAGATGTAAAACAAACCCAAGAATATTGTAAGCACCAGGAGGGAACATGTAATTGCGATGATCATTTTTCAGCGTCCTGCGCAGCACATCACAGTTTCACCCACAGAGCCCTTCAACTAGGAGAGCTCATGGTAGTGAAGTGAGGCAGGGGCTTGCTTTTTATAGAAAACACAGCTGAGAGTCCCAGTCTGTAAAATGTCAAAAGAAGAAAAGGTAAGCCCGCACAAAGTGCCTCGTCTGGCAAGACTAGTGATGCAGCAGCTACAAATGCAGAAGTGCACACGAGTTTGGCAGCTCTTACTGATAGGGCAATTTGAATTGTCAGTGTGCGTCTGCTCTACTTGTTGAGCCTAATGAAAAGTACAGTTTAATCACTGGTGTGCCAAATTGACCATGATTAGCTGTTACTGCAGATTAGTGCATTGTCTGGGGCTCCAGAATTATTGATCTGGGTGCTGTGCTCTGGTGTTTTCTGTGCCCTCTATCGTAACCTCTTCTTAATGCTTAGAGGAGGGAAGCAGGAAAGGAGAGTAGGAGGAAAGAAGTCCAGATGGGAAGAAAACAGGTCCTGAAAAGACCACATAGGAACTAGGTCAGGTACTCTGGAGATTAAAGAAGCATGCTTCATCCCTGGACGCAGGAGGCAGGGACAAGTAGCATACAATTACGAGGAATTAGAACGGCAACAAGTAGTGCAGATTTATCAGCTTTAATTGTCTATTGTCAGGACAGAGCCCTTCTTGTAGATCAGGCGCTGCCAATGCTTTAATACCTCTAATGGACTCTCTATTGTGGGATTATCTCTTCTAAGGACAATGTCTTTCTTAAAACTAGTTGTTTTGGGAGAGGGAGGAAAAAAAGAAAGAAAGAAAAAGGTAGCAGCAGCCCTTTTTTTTCTTTTTGGTTTTTTTTTTTTTTCCCCTTTCTGGTTTGTCACATTCTGCAGGAAGTAGCTGAGAGCCCAGTGTTGCTCTTCTGTCAGCAGCACTATTCCTTCAGGGGAACTGATAGATACCTATTGAACATTAACCCCCTTTGCTCCGCCTTCCCCAACGAGCTCCTCCAGAAACAATAGCTGGTTGATAAAGAGCAGATAAGCAAGGACACCCAGCTTAAGAATCTCTCTGCTATCTTTATTTTAAAAGCTTTCCTGGGTTTTGCAAAGTAAACATTACAACATTTAAAGAAGGATAAGGTGTCAACTATTTAATGAGAAGTTGTGTTTAATAGCAGAGGAATTCTTCCCTCCCCCAGCCAACACACAGGTATGAAAAGACTGTTATTTTACCACTCTGGGGTAGGAGAGGTGGAGAAATGATGACTGTACTCTTAGAAGCTTAAAAAGTGGTCCTTCAGCCCACCCCTACAAGATTCCCTAATCAGCTCTAAACATGCAGTCACTATTTCGAATCCTTTGGTCCTGGATGCACAGTAGTCACACTGCTGGATCTGTGATAATCTGTGGGTAAATATTTTTGTTTCCACCATATGTGCTTTGTCATGGTGTGTAGCTGTTGTTTTTGTTAACCTGTTTTGAAATGCGCTCCCTGGCCAGTTCTTTGTCTGAGAAGAGTGGCGTGGTTCCACCCATGGATCTCACCCTTCTTCTGGTGTGTTCGTCAGCTGCAGGAGATTGGACTGCGTTGAGAGTATCTGAAAGAAAAACTGAATTGTGCCGGAACAGAGTCCAAAGTTTCAGTATGGTTCATATCACTATGACTTACCAGGCAGGTTGAGGCAAGAATACCCCCAAAAAGTGTCATGACTGCCAAGTTGGGAAGAGATGTGAAAGTTGAGTTAATGCAATTCATTCTGAGGTGGCTTTGTTATTTAAGATTGTTGTCAGCTTGCTGTGGGGCTGATGTCTTTGAAATACTCACACAAGTGAAATTTCTAATATAAGTATACAGTCCCATCCCTCCTCCATAACAATCTGAAAATCAGTCTATCTTAAAGGAAAATTTCCCAAAACACTTTTTTTTCAGTTCTCTGTCACCAGTAAGGCTGGAAAATGGTTGGAATGGGTTGGCCTGTTTTCATTCATTTTTTCTCAGATTCAATTGCTATGGACAGATTATTCAAAAGTCTGTGTTTGGGATGTGAAAGGTTGATTTTTATGCATAGGTTTTCTTGTCCAGTATAAACTTGGATTGGTAGAAACATGCAAAGACAATGTAAGAGTTGCTGTATGGGCTCATGGCTATCATCCCTGCCTTTCCCAAGATCGCCATCACTCAGAAGTGTGATGGGGAGGCTGATGGTAACCAAGAGGGGAACATCTGTGGTCTTTTCTGTCTTTTTTGTCTTGCATTTCCCTTCTTGTAAGGGGCAATGAGATGGCTCCTTGCCTTTAGTCCAGACGCTGAAGTGTGCTGCCTTTTCCCACAGTGAAAAGAAGTGCAGTGACAAAGCCTTTGTTGCTGCTCCTTTCTCAATATCTTTCCTACATCAGCTTACTTCCTGGGGAACAAGAGTGAGTGTCTTCAGACTGTTTTGCCTTTGCTGCTCAGCTGCATTTGCTGAGAAGCCCAACTTCTCACACTGACTTGCCCTCCTCATAGCAGGCCCAGACAGTCCTGCTCCCTCTTCTTAAACTTGAGCCTCAACAAGAGGAAATGGCTCAAGCTTAGTTCTTGCTTCTGTGTGTTTTTGTTTTGTTTTTTGTTTTGTTTTTGTTTTTTTATTGGAGGAGGATTGTTTTGACTTATTCATACATCATCTGAGCAGTATTTTAATAAGGCCTCGCTGGAAACAGAAAGGGATATGGTATTTTAGTTTGACTCCTTTTTCTCTTTTTAAGGAAAATTTCTTGAGAGGATTAACCAACAGAAATCAAAAGAGATGGTAAGGCTGGCACTAGGCAGTAGCTGAGACTGCAGCCAAAAGATCTGCTCTTGGTGTTGCACAGCCGAGACAAAAGTAAACGTAAAGGCATTTGGAAGTGCTAGGAGGCAATGACCAAGGTGCTCTGTAATTAAAGGCAGTCCCTGAAAGCTGCATGTGTTAATTTAAAAGCCTCCTGGCTACAACATACACCACCCCAAATGCCCTTGCAAAAACCTTCATGTAGATTCAAGTGTGATTTTAATTTCTCTCCTTATAGGCAATACCATGCTGAGGTTGTCTAGGGCATACAAAGCCTCTGAGATCGTATCTGAAGCCTATAGGCTGTGTTTTGCAAAAGTCAGACCAGTCTGTCAGAAGACAACTGTAACTTCTCCTGTTGCACAGTCAATAGAGTGTGCTTCTTCTCTTTCCCTTGAATCTGACAGCAACCATGTTTTCAGATTCATGGCCCCCAAACATGAGTGTATCTCAGCAGAACTTGAAAGCAAGTTCTTCTTCAAGTTTGATTTCTCAATTGGCTTTTAAAAGATGTGCAGTTGTGCAACTACATCATGTACCTTCTCCGAGTAATGACCACAACTGGTCCCCAAATGTTTACCAGCACAAGGATGCCTATATGCAGGAAGTGGGAAATGGGGGTGGGTCTGGTAGTTACTCTTGATGTGGTCAATCCACCACTGACCTTGTTTGGGTAAGGGGAAGGGGAGGATGTGAAAATGTGACTCTACTTTAATCTCTTGTGTGCATTTTATCTCCCCTCCCAACTTTCTAAAGAAGTTTCATCTGTTAGAGCCAGCTCCTTTCCCTCCTTCTTCCCCTTACAATTATAGCAGGCACAGGGAGAACAGCAGCAGCAGCAGTGGTGGCAGCTGAGCTGAGGCTGAGTTGGGCAGGCTTGTTGTTGAGCTGAAGTGGTGATAGCATCAAAGGAAATGGATGGGGATTTCTGAGATCAGAGCTGTTAGGGCCATTCATGATTTGTTGCCAGGCTGAAAGCTGCTGCAGAGAGAGCTGCCTGAGAAATGCTGATTAATACAGTAATTGAGGTTTTCTATGAGCGAGAAGGAAAAAATGAAAATATGACTAAAAATGTTCTTTTTGAAATGAACAGCATTTTGAGATTGCACATTCCAGACAATAGCTGCTACTGGTATGAAAGATTTCTATAAAAGAGCAGAAAACTTCTGGTTGAACAGAAGTCTTTTTATGTTTCTCTATTAAGGAGGAAGGTCAGAAGGTCAGTCTATATATTTCTTTAATGGCAGAGTTTCCTTTTTGATTTGTTCTTTAGTACACATTTTTAACAATTTGTTTCTGTCTCTTCTTTTTTGATAAACTTAGTTTTATTCCAGACCAGGCACCGCTAGGCTAGACCTGCACACCAGCAAAACCTCTTCTCCTGTGCTATGCAGTTCTGAGCCCAGCTTCGCTGAGGCACCTGGAGCTAATTTCAGGATAGCCTTGGAGTGTGCCACAGAGTTGTTTGAAGTCTGTAGGCTTCCCAAGCTGTACTCGCCTCCCCAGGCTCCAAGGAGAGAGCCGCGCTGACCTGGGATATTGGCATCCTCCTGCCGTCCTAATGAGTATTTCACTTCATCTGATCTGATCTCATCTCTGCTTCCTCTTCTCCAGCCCAAAATCATTCTCAATTCCTTGAAAGGCAGATTTGCTTCTCTCTGGCTGTCCTTCGCATTAAGAAGATCAGTCCTTGAAGAAAATGCGTTGACCCTGTTTTCTTACCCCCCTCCCCTTTTTTGTTTTTTCCTTCAAGCTAACAGGGAAGTGAAAAGTTCTGAAACAGCTGCCTCTCAGAGTGAGACTATTTTTCGGTAAAATAATCGCCTTCAGTATGACTACATTGTTTTTCTGTTCTATGTGGTGTGACTCAGCATCAGTTAATTAACCCAATCAAGTAGGCCGGATTTCTCTCCTTTAATGAATGGTTCTCCCTACTTCAGAGCCTTCCTTAGACCTCATTTTGGATGGGCCTCGGTTTTACAGGGTATATCCAATTACATTTATATCCTTCAGCCCAGTGCTTGGGCCACCTCTCTTGTGGAATTACACTGTGGTGGAAGTTAAGCCAGGACACACACTTGCAAGCAGTTGCCCTACTTATGTCTGCTGCCACGAGCCCTCCTGTGTTAGCACATACAGAAGGTCTTTACACAGATCTACTATTCTCAGCATCGCAGACCGAAAATGGCAAGTAATCCTTTCCACGCGTCTTTTTATCAGAGGGAGGAGGAGCAGGTTCAGGGAAGGGAATGTGTACACCAGTCAGAAAGGCACCTGATTGCATAAAACATGCTTTCCTCCCCACCCCCAGCCTTTCTCCCTTTTTCCTGTTAAGAAATATGTAACAACCAGATCACCCCAAAATATCAGTGCACGTGTGTTTAGCAGAAGAATGTGAAACTAGCTGACGTGTAATGTGCCAGGAAAGCAATGAGAAATATGCTTGCAGATGTGTGAGAAAGGAGGAGGAGAAGGAAAAGTAGTAGGGGTTGCCTGGCAGTGAAGCAGCCCATGTCCGCGCTGGGCTGCGGATGGCTATAAATGGAATTGTGCATCACCATTCCTCTGAGCCCTAGGATGCCTCTCTGAAGGAACAGGACCACTGAAGGAAGTAAGGCATCTGGTTGTTTTGTAATGAGAAGCAGGAATGCTCTTAATAATAAACAAACAGGACATTGTATGCCATCATCACAGGATGTCCTTCCTTCAGCCAGCACGCTTACTTGGATCGGAGGAGGGAAAAAGAAATTGGGTGCGCTGTGCACTGATTGCTATCCCGATCCTCCTCCTTCCACCACCAGCGTGCTCCCGGGTGGTCGCTTGTGTGTTCCGTGTGTGAGATCCTTGCTCATTTTCTTACCACACTGTGACAGAGGCATCGGGTTTGGAAACGCCTCCTGCCGTGCCCCGCTCCTCTGAGCTTCCCTGCTGTTACCTAGGGACAGGCGGCAGGTTTTAGTTAAAGGCAGAAACGGAGATGTTTTTCCTAATTGCTTTTACAAAAGTTGGCTAGAAAACGACCCGGGAAGGGGGTAAACTCAGACTTCTGGAGCTCCCAGAGTGGTAACATCAAGGGCTGGGAGAAAGCAGTTTAAATCGGGTTTTAATCGATATCCTGGCACCGGGGCATCATTTTAATTGTTATTTTTGTGATGCTCTCTGTAAACAGACGGGGGGAGTGGGGGGGACGGACGAGAGCGGGTACACAGTGGAGCTTAAAATTGCAGGAGAAATACATTTCTAGTAAGAACCGCCTCACGTCCGCTTCTCCTGAGGTACAGAGGTGCTACCTGCCCACTCACCCGCCAGACCCAGGCAGCCGGACAGCGCTGGGCCATCAGCCCTTGGTCGGAAAGGGTGTAGGAATATCAATGTTAATGATAATACAGAAAGCAAAGGCCGGTGTATTGTGAGGGGCTGGGGCCGGGAGCAGGCCGGGCGCCGCAGGTAGCGCCCCACCTCCCGTGCTGTGGGGAGAGGAGGGGCCGGTGCGTAAGCGCCAGCCGCGGGCGGGCCGCACTGTGCCGTGCCGTGCCGTGCCGTGCCGTGCCGTGCCGCTGTGACAGGCGGCCCCCCAGCGTTTCCCGGCGGCAAGAGCAGGGCGCTCGGCAGCACCTGTCTTGACAGCGGGGGGGAGGAGCGGGCGGGGAGCGGCGGCGGCTGGAGGTGTGAGTCAGTGTCCCGGGGACCCAGCCGCTGCGAGCAACGAGCGATGTTTACTCGGTAGAGATGAGCCGCGGTTGCCGCCGACGGTGGGCTTCGGTGTGGAAACGCGAGCGGACTCTGCCCCGGTAAGCAGCGCGGTGCCTGCCCCCTCGCCCCCAGCACCCTCCCCGGCTCCTGCTAGCCCTTCCCGGCGCCCGGAGGACGGGGCAAAAGTTCCCGGTCGCCTCTCGCGGCGGGTTGGGAACGCTCCTCTGACCGACGTTAACCCTTTCGCTCCGCCGCGCAGCTGCTCCCCCCACCCTCGAGTTTCGCAGTTCGCCTCCTTGTAATGCCAAGACCCGGTCCCTATTGTCGCCCCGCTCGCCCCGACTACGACCGGGACTGGGCGCTGGGGCTGTTCCCGAGGCGGCTCTCGGGAGCTCCCTGCCGCGGCGTTCCCGGGCGGCCCGGCTGTGCCTCCCAGCTGTGCGGGAGGGGCGGCCGCGGTGGTCTCCAGGTAACCCTTGACAAGCCAGCCCTGCACCTCTTCCTTGGAAGGTCGCGCTCTTCCCGGCTTCGCGTTTCTTTTTTTCCGGAGGAAGGGTGTGAGTTTTACAGTAGCTGGGTATCCGAAAGGGAAAACCGAAGGGATTTTACACCGGGCTTGAACGTCATTCCCGGTTAATGGCACACGCACGGATTTTGGTTCTTAATGGACCTTACGGAAAGAGCCCGACCTAGTACCTGTCTGGGGATAGGTTTGATAACTGTGCTTCTCTCCTGAATACACATCGGGTCTGAAGGACCTGGCGGAATTGGCCAGTGAGGCTCCTATCTAGTGCTTTGAGATGGTAATTATCAGAGGTACCATCAAAATCAGAAGGCACAGAAAAACTTTTTTAATTACTTATTTTATTTATTTTCCCTGCTCCTTTTCTTTTTCGCCTCTCTCCCCTCTATGCCCTCCTCCCTCCCCCCCGCCCCCCCGAACGTGTTGCAGTGCTTTGTGCAGGGCTGCTGCCGCTGCAGTGATGCTGGCAGGATGTCGGCTTTCTCAGCCTTCCATGCCAAAGGATAAGGGGACGTCAGGAGGAGGCGGGGGGGCCAGGTTGTTTTGAAAGTTGTTTGTGTGTTGAAAGCCGGTGGGAAAGTTCAGGCTTCCCCATTTGGAAGAGGCAAGGCTGGGTTCCGCTCTTCCAACATGCGCTTTCCATTTTTAGCTTCATTCAGACGCAGACAGCAGCTCCTTTCCTCTTCCTCTCCTTGTTTGTGACACTTTTCTGAGGCAGCTTTTCCACAGGCGACTAAGTGGTCTCGCGGCCATGACCCCACATTTTCTTCAGCATGGAATATTCTTTTTCTCTCTGAGGCATTAAGGAAAGGGTCTGAAAAAGGTAAAGCGATTGCCAACCTAGGGATTTTTTCCTCTTTGTTTTTGTTCCCTCCTCATTATTACTGAGGCTGGCGTTTTAAGGCGCTGCTTCAGTCAGAGCAGCTTCATTTACACTGCTTTTTGGCTATTACTCAACTGTACCAACTATCCTGCATACACTTTTCAAGTGTCACAGACTACTGTATTAGTCACACTGTATCAACGGAAACCACAACACTGAAGGACAATGAGGATTAAAGGCTGTTTTCTTTTTTTCCAGGCTGCTACACAGTGTAGCTCGGACGTTGTGAGTTTCAAGAATCTGGTGAAAGGGAGAGAGTGGACAATGAAAATGGACATGGAGGATGCTGACATGACTCTGTGGACGGAAGCAGATTTTGAAGAGAAGTGCACATACATTGTAAACGATCACCCGTTGGATCCCAGTGCCGATGGAGGCACCCTAACTCAGGCAGAGGCTTCCTTGCCAAGGAACTTGACTTTCAAATACGCATCTAACTGCAAAGAGGTAAGCAGCAACGCTCTGGGGAAGGTTGGACTCAGACAAGCCAAATCACAGCGCTTCGGAAAGTGTGTGCTCACCCTGGCTTCCATTCTTTACAACACACACGCACACCCCACCATGAGCAACAAATGCTGCCTGCTGGCTTTTAAGATGGGACCCTCATAACTCCTTTGAGGAACTGAGCTGGTCATCTGTCATGTAATATTTACACTGGAGGTGGCAGCTAGCCTTATCCCTGAAACTGCTTCTGTACCAATTCGCAAACAGTTAAATTTTCACACAATTTGAACGGCATCTGAATAAGCATATTTAAACTGTGGGGTAGTTCTCTGTGCCAATTTCTTGACTGCTGTTTGCCAGGACCATTCATTGCCTCTGGCTCAGAGATTAAAGTGCCTCGGTTGTCCAATAAATAGCTTTAAAAAAAGTAGAGGGGGGAAGAGAAAAAAAAAATTCCTGGAAATGTGTTTAATTATTTCTTTTTGTTTTCTCTTTGGTTATGAAATGGCTTTATTCTTTTCATGAGCTTGCTGTATTCCTGACTTCCTAAATTCTTAAAAACCGTGGCATGTCGGTTAAGGAAGTGATGGTGGAACTGTAGCAAGCTTAACAGAAGGGTGGCCGTAGCTTAAATTAACTTCTGTTTATCTGGGACAGTATCTTCAGTGGTAGCTAGCCGTGCAAGTCTGTCCTATCCCTGTCCCTGGAGTGGGTACATTCTTTGTTGTTGTTTCAGAAGGGCTGGAAAGAAATGAGCCCGGATGAGCAATTTGGTTTTGTGTTTACTCCTTCATATAGAGTAGCTATTATAGCTAGGTGTGATGTTCAGCAGGGTAATAACCCAAGGGACAACCCTTCATTTCTCCTTGTGCTGAGACTTGTGGTATAGCAGCTATTACCTGTGCTTCTACTTTGGCTAAACACACTGACCACAGAGCTGAAAAGAAGAGGTACACTCATCTGTGCCTATCAAATATTTCCTTCCAGACCAAGTACTTGTTTAATCCTGTGTACAGAAATAGGGCCAGACCCCCAGCTGGAGGGTGTTTGCACCGTGGAATTTAGCTTGGCAATGCCAATACAGTGCCTAGTAGGTTAGGTAAGAGGTTAAAGCTAAATTCTCCTTAAAATCACTCCTTCTCTTCCCATCTGCCCTGCCCTGCCCTGCAGAACTTTGGCAGAGAAAGGACATCCTCTAACAAAAAAAAAGTGCAAACCCTTGGTTTGTGTTATCGTTGGATAGGTCTTACTTTGGTGGGGCTGGGGGATGAAGCTGCGGCTCTACTGTGTGACACGGCAGGATTTTTGGTTGAAGGATGAACTTGCAGCGTGACAGCTCAGGCAAATCCTTGGCTGCTGGCTGGTGACTGGTTGGCTGTTCAGGCTGCCTTTCTCTGTCTCTGCCCCTAAAGAGTCCTGGGGCCGATGTACGAGATGGCCAAGGAGCTTTCAAAATTCCTAGCGCTGTGTTTGGAAACACCAAAGTGTAATTTCCTTACAGTGTAGCTCAGGTCAGTGAATCACAGTAGGAGGATTGCTGCCATCTCTGTCTGAAGAGGTGGGGGGAGAGAGAAGTCGTTGAAAGATTCCTGGTTCTTGCTTGTAAAATGTGACCCGTGCAGCTCCCTGCTAGTGGGAGTCTGAATATAGGACATCCTCCTTTTGTTCTCCGAAGTTCCCCCAGATCTTTTATTTGCACTGAATAGTACCTACCGTAAGGAGCAATAGGAACTTTTGAACCCTGACTATTTCTAAAGTAGCTCTGAAAGAAAGGGCTGAGCTGATCCTTTTTTTTCCCATCTCCTGTGCAGGCTATGGTCCTGGGAATGTACAGGCAGGTCACTTGTTTGCGGGATGGAATAGTGTAAATGTCACAATCCACTTGCAACTTCTGACAAGAAACATTCTTTTCTCTCTGCCTTCCAAGTTTGGTTTTATTCAGTGGGGTCAGGACTGGGCACATGTTGCTCTTGAGCATCATGTGTTTGTGGGGTCAGCAAGAGAGCCTGATTCTGGTTTTGACTAGGCTCATGAGAACCACTGGAGTCCTGACAGTTCAATAGGGTGGGTTTTTTTCACCTGTGAAAGGGTGAGGGAAGACTTTGGGGGATGCAAGCATGTGGGCATGCTTGCCATTGGGTTTCAGATGTGAGCTGTCTTCACTGCTAACTTTGGTGAGAGCTGTGGCTTCATCTGGTTGAGAGTTTTAAATGCTGAGTCAGTTTATTGACAAAAACATATATAATACATGGCTTGTGAAATGCTAATACTGTCATGATTAGATCATGATATCCTGGTGCTGTCATGATTAGTATTATATCTCCACTTGGAGGAGGAAAGGTACTGCGTGCCTGTTGAGGAGGGAGGAAGTACAGCCGCTGTTGTTTGGGGAGGGTTACTTTTTGTGTTTCTTTTCCTTGCATGCTTTGTGAAGCGAGTAGCTCTTCTGTAAAGGCTTACTGAATTTGCAAGTGAGTCCATGACACGTCATGCTCTTGTTTATTCTTGGATCTTGATCGGGGATTTTTCTGAAGGACACATTTTTCATTATGAGTTCACAGCATGTGTCAGCATTTTAAAAAATGAATTACTACTGCTCGTAACAGTTTAGCCTGCTAGATTTACATGAAGTCATTTATTTATTTCTATGTGTGAACTATTTATCCTTTCCCGTAGTTTTAGCAACTGACAAAAAATGATGAAATGAGGTGCCAAATGTACACTCTAGAAGGCCATATGTGAATGATCTTTTTCATGCTGACAGTTAAAATTTTTTTCAGTATTTTTTCCCTTTGGTCTCAGTTTTTAAAGCCCAAACAGCCTTTCTTGATATAAAGTGCCAGTTATTCTGCTGTCTTGGATATTGTTAGTGCCTCATCCTGCTCTGTGAGCTTGACGGAGAGAAACGTATATCAGCAAACCCATTACATGTTGGATTCCTCTAAGGCCATTTCTTAGAGAGGGACCTTTAGTCAGTAATCTTGACAAAAGCAGTGATTTTCAGCTGTTGTGAAGTGTGCCTCACTGACCTCAGACACTTGCTCTCCCATATTGCTTTCATCTCTTTTATATGTGAGGAAGCAGAGTGAAAACATGCTTCATGGCTTCTCTTTCAGAAAACTGGTCACTGAAGGAAAGGGTAAAAATTCATGCAGGCATATGTAACTGTAGAACGAGTAGTTAAAACAACATATATAAACAAATCGGTGTTATTCCAGGACACATAGTGGTCCTCCCTATTTGTGTTGGGAGAATACTGTTACTTTACTGAAGCCAGTAAGAGTTTGCTCGGTGTTTTGTTTTAAAGCAGCTTACCGCTCCCATTGCAAAATACCCTCCCTTTGCAGAATGGACAGGGGTCGCTGCTTATTTCCAGTGCTCTCTCCCGAGGCAGATGTAGGGGTGTTGGTCTTTCAAAGCGCCTTTTAAACAACGAGTTTGGAACCGGAGCCCACCGGTCTCCTGCCCCGGGGCTGCCGGTCAGGCGGGCTGCGCTCTGCCGAGGGGCCCGGCGGGCTCCTGGCG
>JBCJKH010047119.1:16096-41323 GCA_039877255.1 Loriculus beryllinus
CGTGCCTGCGCCGGTGCCCGGCCCCCGGCGCCGCATTAGGACCCTGGTCAGTTCCAGGGCGGCCGCCGCCGTCCCGGGCCGCTCCCGGCCCCGGGCTCTCCGCGCCAGCCCGGCCGGGCGCCGCCGCTGCGCCTCCAGGTTACGGCTGTCCCCGCTCGCCAGCCGGCTCCTGTCGAGCGGCGCGTCCTGTCCCGCTCGGGCCGAGGGCACAGCCGGTCAGCTCAGAGCGGGCTCGGCAGGAGCCTTGCGGCTGCAGGCTCGCGTTTGACTTAGCGCTAGAAATGCTGTTTTATTGAAAGGAAATAGGTGGTAGCGGCGCGTTTGCAGGAGTGTTGGAAGTTGGAGCTTTGAAGGGAGAGGGGAGTCAGTGTCTGGTAGAGAGGAAATTATTCTGGAAATACCGCGTTGCACCCTTACGGCGCGGTTCAACCCCAGAAGGCTGCACAAGGGCAGTAGGCATTTATTTGTGGGGAACGAGCTCAGGTCATGCTCCCCTGTGGTTCCGTGCCACGAGGCTTTCGGAAGGTCTCATCGCCGAGAGGCAGCGGCGTGCTGAAGGACACCTGGTGGACACAAGTCTGAAATGCCTCTCCGCGGCAGCTTCTCGGCAGCCGGGAGACGGCTTCCACTCCGCTCTGGATGTGGAATTCCTTTGCTTTTTCTGCCTGCAAACCCCTCGGCAGCTCTCTACGCGGTGGCCTCTTGTTAAACCGCACCTACTAAACTGTGGCAGGGCAAGAGCTCCTTTAGGCTGGGGGCGAGGGGTAGAGAGGAGGGCTGCCGGCAGCCTGTCCTGGCACTGCTGGCACTCCTCTCCTGGAGGGTACTCCTCATTCACGGCCACTGAGCTTGTGGGGGCACACCAGAGACCAAGAGTTGCTAACTAAAAAGCCGCCGTCAATTAAAAGGCATCCGGACAGTTTTAGTCTGGTTTAGCAGAACATCCTCTGCCAAAATAACCTTCTGATGGGTACAGGGTGAGAAATTGTCCTCGTATTCAGCTGCACTGGGGAAGAAGCCAATACTGCATGTAAGGTGGATATCAAAAAGTATCTACTGTGTCACAGACACCAGTTCAGTGACTGTTTCAAGTTGACTGGTTCGAGGAGCAATTTCTAGACATTCTGAGAATTTCATTAAAGTCAGTTTAATTAAGGCCAAGATATTTTAAAACCATGAAAAAACTGGAGCTACCGTGCAGTAAAACTGGTGAGGTGTGCTATAGCTTGGTTGTGAACTCTCCTTGAGAGGGCAGATGGATGTAAATGAAGATATATAGGGAAGATGAGAAGAACATCTGCCTTTTTCAGCTCTCTATGAGAAATGTACAAGCAAGACAAAAATAAAACTGAGCCACTGAGCTTGTTTCAGCTTGTGGTAGGTGTAGGAAAATTTCTGGAAGTCCCTTTTCTCTCTCTTCAGTCCAGATGCACAGATCAATGGAGCATTTAACTGCCTCTACTGTTGATGTTTAATTTTTTTTTGTAGTGTGCTGAAACACATGTTGAAACACAAGACAAGTGCAAACAGCCACCACTCACACCCAGGAATCTGTTTCCAGGTGAATTACCTCCTTGAGTCCAGGGCTGTTATTTGTCCCCTATATTAGGACATTTACAACAGTGAAATTATGCTAGGTGTTAGTTGTTTACTGGGGGGTTTAATCTTGACCAATACACAGGCAAGTGTTTCCCTGTCTGTCTCCCTCTCTCACACCAAGGGTGATAGAACAGAAGAAAATGTAGCCTGGGAAGATCGCAGGGCTTAGCTAATTTTACAAAGTCCAGGGTCTTTACCATGCTTTGCTTCGAAGCACTGTTACAAAGAAGAGAAATGCTCACTGAAGTGAGCTGTCTGCAGGGGCTGATGAGTGCTAATCTGCTCTGGTAAAAGCATTGATTCCTTGCAGGCTGCAGACTGCAGTAATCCAACTGTCGGAGTTTCTGTTGCTCTGTCTTGTTCTGAAATCGTGGCAGCAAAAACTCAAGTGGCAAGATGTGTGAAGGGGATACAATTAATACGTTTTGCCATAAAAATTTGCCCATAATACCAAATTAATGGGCTTTTTACCTTCTCTTTTTTCCACTATTTGAGCAACAGGATCAGTTTTGCCAAGGCTTGGGGTTTTTGGTTGACAGAATTGTTGGCTTTCTAACATTGTTCTGCTACATTAAATTTAAGAAGATTGGTGAGCAACAGAGAGAAACAAAACCAATAACTCAGCAGTGTTTTGCGAAGGGTTACTCCAAGGCACGGTCTTCTGAATAATGATGAATTGCTTCCTGATTTGTGGTCAGTGACTTTTTTTGGTGTAATTACTGTCAAGAAGGAAGCTGAACAACTAGAGTATATTTCTTAGACCTAGCATAGTGGAGCATTTTCATCAAAACCCTTACGCCTCTGACCAAACCCACTTGACATGTTACCGGAACTGCTGCCTCCCTTTTCATAAAAGAGGGTGATCTGTGAGTACATGTCCCAAAACCATTTCATATTGTTTTCTATGCGGCTGTATGCTGGTGAGAGAATTGTAGGTTGTCTTTGTTTGTTTGTTCTCCTTTTAGCCATAAGGATGGGTATAGAGCAGAGAAGGTGGGGGTGGGGGAAGGTTTCATTTTGATCTGGGGGAGCAGTCATTCCAGTTCCTAACTTATTAGAAAAGTGAGCTCTGTGACAGTGAAGTGATTGATAGCTATTGAATATTTTTGTTTGCTGGAACTGGACTTTTGGGATTTGCTTTTGATAGGAGAAATAACTTGTGAAGAAATTTGACAGTCTCTGTATATTTCACTTTACTGTTTCTTCTTGTCAATGTATTTCCACAAAACACATTTTTCAGGTGGTGTTTGTCTTTGTCTCAGTGAGATTCTGGCATCTAACAAAGATGGTCATATCATATCCAACATTGTTGTTACTTTATTTCTGGTTTGCTGACCTGTCACTAAAAATTTCTCGTGTCGGGTTGCTTTACCTTGTTAAGGTCAAGGGACAGGGGACAGAAAGGAAGACCTTTTGATTTCTTCTGATGATGGACTGATCCTGTGCCGCTCTTCTTATAGGTCACCGGAGTTATAAGCAAAGAGTACATCCCAAAAGGAACACGCTTTGGACCCCTTATAGGAGAGATCTACACCAGCGATACGGTTCCCAAGAATGCAAACAGAAAATACTTTTGGCGGGTAAGCAGGAAAAAACAGCCTCATGTTGTTGCAGTAAGCAGCTCACTGAATGAGTACAGCTGAGAAGCTGGGCCACTTCCTGCTGCAGACCTGCGTGAATGCAGGGGGCAACCTCTGTACACTGCCAGCCACGAACGCAGCCAGTGAGAGTAGTGAACTGAGCCGAGCGAAAGCCTGGCTGCCTTGGATATAGGGACAGTGAGGGTGGAGGGAGGAGGGGAGATGCATAGCCCTTCCCAACAATGTCTTCTGAAACGGATCAGTGCTTGGTTGTGTAAAGAAGCAGTTCTGATGCTTGTTGTAGGGGCAGGTTATTTTGTATTTCTTCACAGTGGAAAGTCACTCTTGTTCATGCAGATGTCATGTGTCCTTGATTTTTCCAGCTATGCAAAAGCTGTGAAAGTACTGCATAATCTTTTGCTCTGGAAATATACCTTTTGTGACATTTTTTCCTGGGTTTTGGATAGAACTGCTATAAAATAGAGGTGGTCATCTTCATCATGTTTCGTTCAAGTGATAAGCTTCTCTAGTCCACTTTAGAAAGTGTTAAAAGATCAGCCCACAGAAATTAGTGAAGGGAAAAATCCATTATTGGCAGACAAACACTAGAGGTGATGCCTAATTTGTAGTAGTATAAGCTGGAAAGGAGCACCAGCCAATTAGTTTTGGCTTGGGAAGTCTGTGCTCAAGAATATGTTTCCAGTTTATCAGCTGATGTAATTCTCAGTTTCCTTTACAGAACCATTATTAATTGTGAGAGAACATTCCTTCAGCCCCATCTCCTTCCATAGATATATTTTGCTGCCTTCTAGCCATTTAGGTTGTGTCTAAGTCAGTGGATTTTGGAATATATCCAAGCCTCTGTGCCCAGGTGCCTGCCTGCCTTAGTAATATCCCAACCTCATATCCAGGTGAAACCCAGGGCAAGCACCAGCCCTTTCTTCCTACCTAATTGAATCATTTTGGTTTTCTCAGATCGTCTTCATGCAGCGTAATACAGCATTGCACAGGCAGTTATTTGCATGAGAATTTTTACAGAGCCGGCAACCGTTTTCACATTCCTAAGGCTACAGAATGTTTCTTTCAGCCAGATTATTTGGGGAGCTTGTGTCCAGCCTAGGAACAGGCTGGTACACTGGTCCTAGCCCTGCCAGTTGCTAACATGATAGCAAACATTGGGAAGAAGGGCTGCTAACCACTTGCAGGACTTCATTCATATACTGCAGTGAGAAAGATGACATCATTCTCATGATGTGATTTTAAGCCTTAAAGCAGAGGGATCCTCAGAAATAATATCCTAGGAGCCATCTAAGCATCATTAAATTCCCTGTTATAATCCCTTGATTCGTTCAAGACATGCTGCTGCATTGAAAATGAATTTCTTCCTAGGGGTCTGACACAGGCGTGCATATGCAAAGGAAATTGTGGGAGATAACTTCCCACATATTATTAAAGGCATCCTGGGCTTGCTGGCAGAGGCAGGAACATCTGCTGCGTGCGGGGGGAAGGCTGCCTGAGCCTTGCCCGCGCGTCACTTCTGGGAACTGCGCCATGACTCAGCACATCTGGTCTGGACTTCCCCAGAATAGGTGGGAGTCCAGTGGGTTGCCTTTGCCCCGCAGCTGGAGCACAGTGACCGGCAGCATCCGTGGCCCTGCCGTGGGAGAGGTGCAGGGCCGGTTTGGGAAGCAGCAGCAGGCATCAAGTGCCGGAGCCCTGTGTTCCTGGAAGTTTGCGAGCCGGGGTGAGCAGAGAAACCCAAAGGCTCCTCTTGATGCAGCGCAACACACCCGGCTCCCTTCCATTTTCTCATAACAAACACACCGCAAAATCTCTCGCAGGCTGCTTTGATGAGGCCACATGTATTTCCCCCTTCTCAGTTTACAGGAAGTTACTCTTAAAGAAAGTGATTCTGGTGTTTACGGCCCCGTTAAAGGGCCAGGCTGCCTCCTCTCCCCTCTCCGCTGGTGTTTCTCTTGGGGAGGAGAGGTCCCAGCTGGCCGGGGGGGCACTTGCAGGGTGCGCTGCCCGGCCAGGTAGGTGTGAAAGACAGTGGTGTGAACACAAAGGCAGGAACACCCATGGAGTGCTTACCCCCTGAGATAAGCTCTGTCTCCCCTTTGGAAAGGCATTTCCTGCTCATCGAGGTTGGTCGCTGGTGCAGGCGGCTCCTGCTTCAAGGTCTGGCTTTTGCAAAGCCAGGAACCCCATTTTATCCAGAATGGAGCTAGTTCCTCCCAAGAAGAAGGGATGTGTCTTTAACAAACACATCCCCTGGATTTTTATTTATTTTATTTTTAATTTTTTTAAATAATTTTCTTATTCTTACCCCGTTAAGAAGTAGTTGCATCTGTCGGTGACTGAGATTTTTTACCCCCACAAGTCACTGAGCAGTTTTTAAATTCATGTTTCCTTTCCCGTCTGTGGACAAGACAGAACATGTCCCTCGATAAGAAAAGTGACTTCTCATCGGCTAGCTTCTCTCCAGGTCTTCATTAAGTTATGGCAGGTGAAGTTCATTTTTGCCTCACCCAGCCTTTCTACAAAAGGGTTACAGTCCAACTATGAGCAAGCATTGCTTTAGGACTCTGGAGGGGGGGTGGAGGATGTTTGCATAGTTTAAACCTTTGGGTGGAGGTGGTAGGAAACTGCAAGTACAGAGGCCGTAGAAAAAGGCGAGAAAGACTGACATAGCACAGCCAGTCTGTCTTAAATGCAGGTGACTCAAAGCATTAATGCAAGTATGCACTCAGACCTGCAGTCATCAGCATCACCCACTTGTTGATCCTAGCACCAGGAAAAGGACTCTGAGGTAGACTGTTCCCGTGAGGAGAGTACTCTGTATTTCAGATTTTAGGTCCGATTTGTTCATACTAAGAGAGACACAGACTAAGCAGAAATGGAAAAGGTGACTGTCAGCTTACCTTCGAATAAGCATCTCTGTTCTTAACACGGTGGGTATCATAGCGGGAAAGGGGGGGACCTAGCTTGAGCTTTATTTCAGTAAAATCTCATTTAAAAAAAAAAAAAAAGAAAAAAAGCTTATCACTTCTCCCCTCTGGACTCTGCACATGTGCTGTGTATTGTGCATGTATATATTCATAAGCACTTCCTCTATGTTCCAGATATATTCAGGTGGTGAGCTTCACCACTTTATTGACGGATTTAATGAGGACAAGAGCAACTGGATGCGTTATGTAAACCCTGGCTACTCTGTTCAGGAACAGAACTTGGCTGCTTGTCAGAATGGAATGAACATCTACTTCTACACCATCAAGCCCATCCCTGCCAACCAAGAGCTGCTTGTGTGGTATTGCAGAGACTTTGCAGAGAGGCTGCACTATCCCTCCTCCAGGGAGCTGACAATGATGAACCTCAGTAAGTGGATTACAGCATAAACAAGGAATGCTAGTAATGTCTCTTCTGCTTATATGATCTAATAATAAGTTGTATAATTACACAGCTGCATCATCTGTTGTGTCACAGTAGGTAGCTCGGACTGGAAAAGGGGAATTAAAAAATCCAACACAACAGAATGAGTTCCCTGAGCCCGTGCAAATGTAAAAAGATTGTAAAAAATCTGAACAGTCACTGGTTTACAAACTGAGTGTTATTCGATGAAATTCTGGACTGACAACTGCTCTCTGCCTTCAGAATTATAGATGTCAGGCCTTCCAGGTCCAGATCTCGTACTGTTGAGCAAAAGTCTGCTTTGATAGCACATACTAAAGCCTGTCCAGTCATGCTCCCAAAGGGACGCCCTCACTGTACAAGGAAGTAGCCATGTGCCATGGCTCTGTCTAGGTGTCTGACAAAATACGTTTACTGCATAATGCTCCCTGAGCCTTGCATTTACACTTATCTTACGCGAGCAAAGTTCCTGTGGTCTTTTCATCTGCTTACTTGTTTGTAAGCTCGTCCCCATTTCTTGGCTGTGTATCACAGCTTTCATTTTCTGTTCAAAAGTAATAGCACTGGTAGCAAGGGGACAAGGTATTTTCAGGAGTTTGTCTCTGTGTTCTGCTATGGTTTCTGACCATTTCCAGCCTCAGCACTTTACACAATCACTTCCACCTTAATCACTGCCTTGTACCTCACCCAGAGCCCCTTGAAGAGAGAGAATGATTCTTGCTGACTTCTCACTCGACTCTTAGGCTGCATTCCCTCCTGCTAGCTGTGCTGAGATAGAGCAGAGCATTCTTTTGTCCTTTCGCCAGCACCTACACTGAGATTTGAAGGAAAGCTTACAAGCAAGTTTCTTGGTTTCTTTTTTTGTAAAAAAACCCAACTATTTGCCATTATTTGGCAACAAATAACGAGTTACAAAATAGCAGTGCTACTTCGGGGATCATTAGAGTTAAAATATAACCCTGCATCATGAAAATGATGTCATACATTCACATTAATCAAGAGTACATATGTCCTCCATGGCTGTCATCCTTTCACCAGTTTTTGGTCTTTCTCTGCAAATTATAGAAGAAAATGTGCTTTCTCTTAGTGGCAGAGGGAAATGAGGAAGGGGATGTCCTATGCTGCTGTATTCCCTGTTCAAGAAATATCTCACTGATTCTGTCATCATTGCACATGTGTCATTTCACCACTCGCTGGGTGGTTTTGTTTTCTGATCTGATGAACTGTTGGCTTTTCAGTGGGACTTGCAGGTGGGATGACACAACAGCATTAAGGATTTCTGTGGATGAGGAGTTTGCAAAGATCCAGCCAGACACATTTGGCCACTAGCTAGGAGGAAGCACAAATGCAGCCTCTGTTTCCTGCATCTGCTGGCATCTCAGGTTGTCTTGCAGAAGTAGTGAGGAATGTATTTGTAAAGTGTCAACTAGTTCCATGGTTACTTTTACTCAGGTCAAAACTAGGGGTGTCTGAACATGAGCAGAATAATCCATTGTAGTAAAAGCAGGTTCTATGTATGGGTCTAGAGACAGGATCTTGAGCAACAGTTGTGTAGCTCAGCTTTAACGTTAAAAAGAGCAGTCTTGCCAGACACTGAGATGGAAATATTCCTTCTTCTTTTAAAAGAGAATTCTGTTTAAACCACTTAGAAATTTTACGTTAGCCCCCTTCCACCAAAGGAAAACAGCAGTTCAGAGAAGTGAGAAAAAGTTATCACTTTTTACATCTTTTCCCTTCATCTTTGTCACAAACACATTCAGGCCTAAAGCCTGCAGCTGGGCCAGAAACCCTACAGGGACCTTAAGGGCTGAGGTTTTCTAAGTACTTTTCTTGAAAAGTCCAGAAAAAAGTCCAGAGGTCTCACAAAGATGCTTATTTGCTGAAGGCCCTGCAGCAACGGTGGAAGTAGGGATGGCTTTTCCAGCACTGGAACTAGATGAGTTTAAAGTGAATGTCAGCACTGTTCAGTTTTCTTCTTCCGCTTCCTCTCAGGCTACTTCTTTTATTTAAAGCTAAAATTAGTGATCATCCTGCTGCCTCTCCAGCCTGTCTGTCTCTCTTGCAAGCCTGGCTAAGGTGCCCTCACACTGCATTCATCTATGAATAAAGTGCAGAATCACTACCATCCTGCACCTGCTGCAGAAGTGGGGCTTTGCCCCATCAGAACATCTTAACACAATCTTGCTTGGGGGGGCCTCCCCCCGATCACCTCCTGCGCCTGCTAGAAAATCAGGGAAGCCCTCTCCAGCCAAGTGGATCACTATAACAATTCTGGGGTTAAAATGGCACAGCTTCCCTCAGAGGAGCAGGCAAGCCCTGCCGCCTCTCTCAGCCCCTGGCTGCTATCTTTGGCACCCTCTGAGGGAGGGAAAGTCGCAGGCTGAAGTGAGGGCTTCCTCCTGCCGGGACACATGGAGCAGCAGCACTGCCAGCCCATGGCCGCTCCTTCCTTCCATTCGCTGTGTCTTGCATGTGCAGAGCATGCCGGTGCCCACGGGAGGCTTTGGAAGAGCTGTGCCTTGGCTGGTTGCCCGGCCCAGCACAGGAGAGGCCACCTGGGACACACACACCTAAGGAGAGCTTCCAGTCTTGCCAACTTAAAATATAGGTAGCTGCTTTAGGTGCCTCAGGGGGTTGGGGATCACGGTCTTGGAGTTCAGCACCTCAGCTCCTCTTTAAGAACCTGAGCGGGATGGGCCTCCAGGGAAGAATGTATCAGAGAATTTCTCTGGCTTTATTTCCTGTAATTAGTGGCCTCAAAAATGAGAGAACTACCACTTTAGAGCATAAATATATTTACACGTCCACACATAACATCTACTTGCCTCTGTAACAGCGAACTTTCAAATTAAAGGAAACTTCTCCAGCGTGAGTTCATTTGTGCTGTAGAAGGAAAGCATCCAGATTCAAGACAGCAATTAGGCATGTACTTAGTTATGGGTTTAAGCCTGTCCTCTGTGTTTTCTTGAAGTGGGGCCTTTGACCCAGTCCTTCAGACGCTGAAGCACACACCTACCTGCACAGCCATGATTAGCTCTGAGTGGAGCTACGTAACTTGGAGTGGATGTTGAAGTGCATGCAAGGAGTTGCACAATAGTGGTAGAGGCAAGACTCCACATTATCCCAGCAGTGGAGACTCGGTCTTGTTTTAAATGATCTCCATCCCTTTCCTGAGTGTTTTGAGGCCACTGATGTTTTCTGTGATGACAGTTGTTTTTTCATCAAGATTTTGAGATATCACCCTCAGATGGTGCCCTTGTCCAGTAAATGGTTTTAAGTGCGATGGCACAAGATTCCTGTATTCTGCTGGCCAAAGGAATCAGATTTTGGTAATTAGTTTGTTAAATGTGCTGCTTAACTTCATTCAGCTGGGCCCTCAGGTTCTATTTTAGTCTGTGATGTTTTATTTTTGGGCTAGCAAACAGACCGAAGAAATTTGCTTTGCAAGTCCCACATAGTTCAGCATTTCATTCTTACCTCATCGTAGGAGGATTATTTTGGGCTGGAAGGTGGAGAGGGTAACAGTTTAAAGTAAATAAATAAATAAATCCCTCCAAACACGTTGACTCAGGCCGTGACTATTTGATAATAATGTTCACGTATTGCAATCACATGATGCAATTTCCTGCTGCTCATGTCGTGTTTGTCTCAGTCAAGTACGGGCAGGTGACATCTTCTGGTCAAGCTTCAGGAAAAGAGTTTGAGTTGGGGGAATGCAATTTGCATATTTGCAAAACATTTGGCAATCTTTCACTAACAGGTTTAACAAGGTTGAATTTAAAGGTTAAATTTAATCTAAAATTATTAAAACCTTTTGGATTCTGGGCAGATGAACTTTTCAATGCTTGCGTTTAAATGTGATTTATTCTTTTCTTTTTCCTTCTGGCCCTGATACACTGGCCATTAGCTAAACTCTGCTACTTGCTTTCCCTTTTGCTTATGGGCAGTTTCACTTTCAGGTTTTGAAGCCTTTCTGTTTGGGTTGAGAGGAAACATCTGCACTTGCGTAAAAAAGTGTCTCCTGGAATCTTCAAAAGGGCTCAGGAAAATTATTTTGAAATGATATGAAAAGTTGTCTTCACAAACCCAGAATTTGGCGGCTGAATTTGACTTAATACTGAGGATTATTCGAAGGCTCCCTCAAAGACCTTCTCAGGGCAGAATGTTTTCAAAGGCATGTCACCCTGCCTTGGACACATTCAGAAAACAGATGATCAGATTATATGCTTCTGAATGTTGGTCTCTGTTCTCATTTTGAGTGGGAACACCTTTTGTTTTGCCTGCTTCGCAACTTCGAGGTTCTTTTTCTACTAGTAAAATCAGTGCTTAATTTAGACCAAAAATGTGAATCGGCATAATTAATTTCCATCTCCCGAAGTGTTCGGTACCATCTCGCTCCTGAAATTACTATTGAGATTACTGCCTGCCTACAACCGTTTTTCAGGGTTTTAGAAGAAAATATCATTGTTCTTTTGAAGTCTCTCAGGCTGCAGCTCAGAGCACAAGAAATGAGAGCAAAGCCTACAGCTGTGCAGCAGGGTGTAGCTGGAACACCCACATTGGAGTGACTCCAGGCAGCCCCTCCACTCAAGTCCTACTAATACTTCTAAGTAACATGAGTTTTGCTCCTTTGCCTCTTGCGCACGCTCACTAATCTCAGGTCTGAGCAAATAATCTGTTGACCTTGATTAGAAGTGAATCAGGCTCCTTAAAGAGGCACATCTGGGTTTTTTCTTTCTTTTTTCCCCTCTCTCCCCTCAGATCAGTAACTTAGAAATGCAGCTGCACTGTTCTTGTTTTGTCATGAACCTCTTTTCTGTGTGTCCTGCCAACCACAGAAAATAGACAGATCTTGGAAGAGTATGTGCCTATATTTAGTGTGTATATATGTTTATGGGGGTGGGAGGGAGAAATGTGTTTCAAGAGCGAGAGGAAGGCGTGATGGCTAAGAACTGAAATCTGAAATCACAAGTTTTAAAACTAAAATCCATTTGTAAGAAATACATCTTTTTAACTTTGAAGTATATGGCTCCTTTAAGAGCAATGAGAAAGGTTGTAAACCTCTCAATCAGTCTCAGCCCTGGTTTAAATCCACGTTCAGTGTAAAACATAGGAACCTCTCCTTGGCCCTCAATATTACCTTGTCTTATTTTACACAGTGCTGACACACTTGTTTATATTTTGATCTCTGTGGTGTTTTCAAGGGTTCGTTGTGCTCAGGTAATAGGGGAAAAAGCCAAGGAGCGATTATGGACCAAAGGTAGCAAACTGAAGAAAGCAATCACAGTTAGACTTCAAAAATAACCTTTAAATGTTGCAAGTGCTCTCTGCACATGAAAATTAGTAGGAGGGAAGGCTTTACTGGGAACACTTTGAAGGGAAGGAAAGAGCAATTACCTTTAGTCTGTCATGTGGGGACATGGGCCTGTTGCACAAAGAAAGTTACATTCTCAGTGCGGGCTTCCTTTCTGTCACTCACGGGCTTGCTCCGGCGTGTAAGGCACGTACATCCCCACCCTGAGGTTTAACCTGGTGACAGCAGGAGCGTTCCTCCCGCTGAAGCAGTGCTGGTTTCTCTATCACTTTTCCAGCAGTGCCAGCACTTCCTCCTCTTCCCCTCCCCCTGGAGCTTTTTTCTTTAGGAGAGAAAAGTGTCAATTTGAACTTCCTGCTTGACAGACCCCACTGAGAAACTGATACGGGCCTGATAAGATGGTATTTATTTATTTTCTCTTCTGCGAGGCTTCGCAAGTCCTGCTTCCCACCCCCACCCAGCTTTCAGTACTTCCCTGTCTCCATACTTCCCAGTGCTGATAGCATCACCGGAATGTTTGCTGGCATGGTAGCAGGCAGCTGATAAGAAGATGTAGATAATATTATCCAAAGTGCCCTCGTGGAGCTTCTTGAATCTAGTGAGTGTAACAGATTGTCTATGTTATACCCAAAAATCCAGGTAGACGTTTAGGAAATGAGTTACCAGTCCACAAGTACAGAGAAAACTATCAAAGAAAGTAGATGATTTTTAATGCCATACAACACAACATACTATTAATTTATTTTTAAAACAGCCCTGCATTAAGCTTTAACATCAAAAGAAGAAACTGGGAAGCTCTCTGCACACTTACATGCGTATGTGCTTGCTATGCAACACACCCTATGTTTTATCCTAAATATATTATTGAACATAACCATGTTCAGTAGCATTTCATTGCAACTTGGAAATACACAAACTGCTCACATGTCAAAACTGAATTTGCTTGCTGTTAGTCTAGTAGCGTTTCAAGAAAGATGCTACTGTACAGATGGGTTGCTGTGAGAAGGAGCATGCTTTGAAAGCAGCTGGTTTTTTGGGTATGTTTTATAAATGGCCATTTCTTTGCCTTATAGGGTAATGTTGCCAAATGATAGATTCCATCAGGGTAGTGAACAGTGAAGCAAGGAATCAGTGTGGAAAGTAGCGTGGTCATTGCCTGTTCCCATCTTCTTCACTGGGTTCAGCTGGTCCTCCAAAAATCAGAAATAACAGTTTCTCACCTTAGTTAGTTAGTGAAGTAAGATCAGTCAGCCACAGAAGCAGAAACTTGGCTGCAGGGCTGCGATACTTTCAAGTTGCATACTTAGCAGCATTGACTTGTACCTCCTGATGGAAAACTTTGCACATAACTAAGCATGAATATGAAACCTTCTTGTAGTTTTTGCCCTGTAATAAAATATCTCACAAGACATCATTTTGTGATTATATAACTATTAACTCTGGAGATGAGATAAAAGCATACCTCTTTTTCTGTTGAAGACATCTTTCAGTACACTCTTCGTATTATATTATGTCCAGATAACAAGGTCGAGCCTTTGAATACAAATAAACAGTGTATGTGCTGAACTGAGCCAAATGGATGCTAGTGTCTATTTCCCTCTAAATAAATATTTCTTTTTCCTTTTTATTTTTTTTTCTTTAAAGTACATTTCAACTGAAGCTGGAGCCAACCGGTCTTGCTTCCTTTTGCTTTGCTTCAGCAGTTTTTTTTTATAAAGTACAGCTGTAAGCAGAGGAGCTCTGCATAGACCAAATGCCACAGAAATCTGCAGTAAATAGTCTGCTTTGTTGTAGATGTTCCTAAGCAGTATATTTAATGAGTAATGATCTGTTTACTGATGGAGAATACCTTCTCTTTGAAGGCAGCTTTCATCCCAGCCAGCCATGGTTTTTTCGGTACTGTAAGTGATTGAACTGGCTGGTGAAGTGACTGCTGTGGTTTGGCAAAAGCCGATTTGTCATGCCTTGTTATTTTACTGAGGAACATTTCTAGGAGCTTATGTTCTGCAAAGTCCTTCTGTTGAACCTGTATTGTGAACAAATGCTTGTTACCGCATTTGTTAGAAATACTGCCCAAATGGACGTTCAACTAGTCAAATTTAAGGGGAAAGAAAGGTGAAATCAGTTTGTAAAGTGGAGACTAGCATTCTGCAAATGAATCATCATCCAGATCTGTATGTACTGGCTGGTATCCCTTAAATTAACAATGCTGTTTATCAACACTTACTACCAGCAGGCATTTCTTCACACAGAAATCAGGTTTTGAGTGAAATGATTCCTCATGTCTGAGAGTGGCTCTTCCTCCCCACAAAACCTGTAGGAGTTAGATTCTGTTTTGAAAAGAGATAATGACAGTGGTATATCTAACTAATTATTCTCTTGTTTTTATATTTCAGCACAAACCAACATGAATCCAAAGCAGCACAGTGCTGATAAAGACGAGCTCTATCAGAAAAGCATCCCAAAGAAGGAGCACAGTGTGAAAGAAATCCTGAAAATGGAATCCAATCCTCCAAAAGGAAAAGATTTCTTCCAGACCAACATTTCACCAGTTACTCCAGAAAAAGACTTGGATGATTTGCGTAAGAACTATAGCCCGGAGAGGTGTTTCTTCCCTCGAGTTGTCTACCCAATCCGACCTCATGTTCCAGAAGACTATCTGAAAGCTTCCTTAGCATACGGGATGGACAGACCCAGCTACATTACTCACTCACCCATCCAGGCATCCACTACACCGAGTCCCTCTGGGAGGAGCAGCCCAGACCAAAGCTTAAAAAGTTCAAGCCCTCACAGCAGTCCAGGGGTCACGGTTTCGCCCCTGGCACCCACTTCCCAAGAGCACAGAGAACCATACTCTTACTTGAATGGATCATATGGCTCGGAAGGATTGGGGTCTTATCCTGGATATGCACCCCCTGGCCACCTCCCACCTGCCTTTCTACCATCCTATAGCCCCCATTACCCCAAATTCCTGATACCTCCATTCAATATGAGCTGTAATAACCTGAGCGCTTTGAACAATATCAACGGCATCAACAATTTCAGTCTCTTCCCAAGGATGTACCCTCTCTATGGCAACCTGCTCAGTGGAGGTAGCCTTTCCCACCATATGCTGAACCCCACCACACCCCCCAGTTCATTGCCCAGTGAAGGAGGCCGTCGATTGCTGCAGCCTGATCATCCGAGAGACTTCCTCATACCAGCACCTAACAGTGCCTTCTCTGTCACGGGCGCTGCTGCCAGCATGAAGGACAAGCCATGCAGCCCTACCAGCGGGTCACCCACAGCTGGTACAGCAGCCAGTTCAGAACACATAATGCAACCTAAACCTACCTCAGTGGTGTTGGCTGCCACCGGTGGTGAAGAAGCCATGAATCTCATTAAAAGTAAGAGGAATGTGACTGGTTACAAAACCCTCCCATACCCACTGAAGAAGCAGAACGGAAAGATCAAGTACGAATGCAACGTTTGCTCTAAGACCTTTGGCCAGCTCTCCAATCTGAAGGTAGGCAATGGAAGATAAGACACAAGCCTTCTTGAAAGGCTCTGATTTATCCCTGTAGGGTATCTAGCAAAAGCAGGGATGGACCTCCTTTGCTTGTTAGGCTGTATATCAGTCTGGGCTTAATATGGCACTGCCAGCAAGAAAGCATGTTGTAAAGACAGTGTTTTAATACCAACACCACCTAATTAACTAGATAACGTTGTGTTTTGGCAATGGGAGTCTTCTGCTAACTGAGGGAAACACCTGAAAGTACTTTTGTTACAGTACTGGAGACTGCAAACTGCTAATTGTTTTGTTTCTCCCTAGGTGCACCTCCGAGTGCACAGCGGAGAGAGACCATTTAAATGCCAGACTTGCAATAAAGGCTTCACGCAGCTGGCTCACCTCCAGAAGCACTATCTGGTACACACAGGAGAAAAACCCCACGAGTGTCAGGTATGTCACACCACAGAGATAATGTTCCCAAAGGGATGGCTGGGCATCATGCAGGGAGGGCTGTGTGGCCAGCCCTTGGCTGCTCAGGGGTGAAGTCTGTATCACAGCCACTTCCAGCCCTGGTGCAGCAGCACCTGGGAGGTGGCAAGGTTGCCCTTAGCCTGCTAGAGCAATATCTGTCTGATAGTTTCGCCATTGGCCATGCTCGAAATGCTGCTCAGCAATACTTAAATACAAAAGGTGGGGATTTTTTCCCCTTTGTGAGAAAGCATGAAGATGTAAAAAGCTTCTGCTTCATCCTGCCATCTCCTCCTAGGTGTCTGTGATTTAAACCATAAAATCCCCTCCCATTCATTCACTGTTTCTCTGCCACCCCCCACATTACATTAGGTTTGTCACAAGCGGTTCAGCAGCACCAGCAATCTCAAAACCCACCTGCGGCTCCACTCTGGAGAGAAGCCTTACCAGTGCAAGCTCTGCCCAGCCAAATTCACCCAGTTTGTGCACCTGAAGCTGCACAAGCGTCTTCACACCCGGGAACGTCCCCATAAATGCATCCACTGCCACAAGAGCTACATTCACCTCTGCAGCCTCCAGGTCCACCTGAAGGGCAACTGCCCTGTCGCCCCTGCCTCTGGCCTGTCCATGGAGGAGCTGAATCGAATCAACGAGGAGATAGAGAAGTTTGACATCAGTGACAATGCCGACAAGCTGGAAGAAGTGGAGGACAATATCGACTTAACATCGATCGTGGAGAAGGATATACTGACCATGCTCAGGCGGGAAATGGAAGGAGCTAATCTGAAAGTCTCTCTACAGAGGAACCTGGGAAATGGACTTATCTCCTCAGGATGCAACCTTTACGAGTCGTCAGATATGTCAATTATGAAGTTGCCTCACGGTCACCCACTACCTCTGTTACCTGTAAAGGTCAAGCAAGAAACAGTTGAACCAATGGACCCTTAAGACTTTTTGGCAAAGTGATTTCTTTTTTTTAATTTATGACTTGGCAAGTCAGGGTGCCTGTAGCAGTTGCTTGTACATAGTTTCAATGCTGCAAAGCAATCTTGGCTTACAGTAGTTTCTCTACGCTCTCCCACTGAAACAAGGAACTCCAAAGTTACTGTTTTCTCAGGGCATAAAAAGGGGCAAAGGACTGTGCATTGCCTCGCCAGTTATTAAGAGACAATCATCTATCCATAATTATTTTTTCAATAATAGTACTTCATAATTTATTATGCAATTAATCATTCTAAAAGCAATAATTAGGAAAATGTTTACAATTACTGGAAAATTCATTGTAATTTTTACTTTAAATGTTTTTAATTTTTGTTTTATGGCCATTCTTTGTAGATACTTTTTTTTTCCTGCACATCTGTTTCAAGAACCTAAGATTGGGGTTTCCGTAAATGTGTTTTATGTACCGATGTCTTTTAAACAAATGCGTTTTTTCCTGTTGCCAAAGTTGGACATTAGACATGCAGAATCCTAGATCTGTTGGTTTGAAAAAAAACACTGTCTACTTTTATGTGCAAACCACCCCGCTGGGAATTGGAATGGGAAACAAAATAACCAACCCAGAGTAGCAGCACGCAGGGACGAAAGTGCTGGCCTTGGCTCTCTGAGGATAGGAGAGAGGTTCTTCTTCCTGCAGCTGTCCCGGGAGCAGATGTGGCACAGCAGACACCCACCTGCCATGGACGGTGATCCCACAGGTTTTTAGGACACAGCTCTAGCCCCACGCATTGTCGTGTAACTTGATGACCAAAGGAATACATGAGCTTCAAGTGGCTCTTCTAAAACACAATCCCACATATACTCTTCCTTTTCCAAAAGCAATTTAAAAGCAAACACACAAATAGTCTTAATATTCTGCCTAAAAGGAGGGTTTTGTCAGACTTGTTTCTTCTTTTTCCTTTTGTTTTTGTTTTTCATTTGGCCAGAGCCTTCCAGGGATAAAAAAAAAGAGGTGGTCAGATTCCCTGAGAAAGAAGGGGTTCAGTTTTACTTGTATTTTCCTCTCCCACTTTGCCTGGGTAGAAGTGGGGAACAAAGTCCTTTCCTGGCACATACATTTTTCTCCTTCCTTCATGTATGATTCAGATTTTTCTCAGTATTTGTGTTTGTACATTTTGTGGTTAATTTAATTAAAGAAGAAAAGGGCATTGCAAAGTTGTTGAACAACAATTACCTCAGTGCTTGTGTCCAGTGGTGCAGACAATGCTGTTTTATCTAAATGCTTTGCTACTTTAGAGAAGAAACCAAAATGTGCACAGGGAAAGATAGAATGCACATCCTTTTATCTTTTTGTTTTGCTAAGCCCAAAGATGACGTTTGAGGTGTAGCAAAGATACATGTATATTTATAGATATATTTATACCACTATACTATATATGTATATGTATATATATTTATACCACTTAAGTTGTGAGCCAAACTGTGTAATAAAACCTATTTTTCATCTAAGCGTGAAAATCAAATGTTATCCAGTTTTGCATATTACCAATGACCTCAAACCCAGGAGAAGGTTGTATTAAGGCGTTTACTCCGGGTGCAGCCCCAGCTTGCAAACACCTTACCCGAGCAATGTCACCCACACGTGGTGTCGCAGCAGGAACAACCCCGTTTGCAGGACAGGGGTCCCCCATCAATCCCCTGCTCTCCCAGCAGCATGTACGGCAGGGAAGCAGGTCGGTGGTCCCTGGCCAAACGGAGCCAGAAAACATAGCTAAAAGAACCTGAACAGAAGCCAAATAGGACCCGTGTGTGGAGCAGGGCAGGATGGAATTCTGGTGGGGTGAGCCCCTCATCTTGTTTTACCCTGCCATGAGCAAGTTGCATGGTCAACTTGCATAACTATAAGTAGCATCATTGCACACCTCCTGCTATCTGTACCTTTTTGCCGGGGTATATTGTTACGAATGTTAAAGTAGCCCACTGCAGCAATCCAGGACTCTCTGGTCTTTATCAGCAAACTTCCTTTTAATGCCTTCAGTTTAAAACCAGACGATCCTGAAATACAAGTCTCTCCACACAGCTTTTGAAGGACTACCTACAGTTCATTACATTTCCACTCCTGCAAATTGTGAGGCTGACATCTTTTAAATGTAGCAATAGTTCATAAATATAGTACTTGTAGGATAAACCAAAGTATCACTACTCTGTCACTGGACACACACTTTTCCTATTATTTGCCTGTAGTGCTTTCTTGTATTTGATACAAATTTTACAAGAATTTATATGCATCAGCTTTAAGAATTGTTACTTCTCTTTACTGTTTCCCCCTTCCCTTAGATGTTTTACATGTGAATGTAGCAACAATCAACAGTGTTTTGGGGTTTTTTTTTTTGTCTCTCTTAAGAAAGACTCTGACCAAAGTTAACAGCTTTTTACTTTGCTAGGACAACAAACTATCCTATGTTTACGTATTGGTTTACATCATTATTTATGTGCAAATTGTCAAATGTAAATTAAATATAAGTGTTCATTGCTTTACCGATGCTTCCCTTGTCTTCAATCTGAGAGTGTGCGTGCAGAGCCTCGTTGCGGGGCGCCCTCCCCTCCCAGCCGCAAACATGCTCTGTGCCGAGGGCGATGATGTCTCCGACAATGCCGACTTCTGCCTTTGTGGGTTCCTGGTTTTCCCTGCTGGAAAGCTGTGAGCAGCCATGCCAGAGCCTAACACCCTGGCTTTGTTAACTACAGCGCTCTCCTCGCCTTAGCCAATACCTAAAAAACCAAAACAGGATGATTATTCTTAACGGGATGATTATTCTTTTAAACCCCAAGAATTTTCAGTGTTTTGATGGAAATTCTCGACTGCTCTGTGCCTTGCAGAGATGCGAGCAGGGTTCTCATTTACATTTTCCCAAATGATTGTCATTTCTGGCCTGAAACCCTAACCACTGGGACCACAATGACACAGTCACAATGTCAGCGTGAGACCACTTAGTCCTGTATCAACATGGTGGGAACTGCATTCAAAACAAATGGGGATCTGTTTTCACTGCTCACAAAGGAGACGCGAATGTGAATGATATCCAGCAGGTCAAGCACCAGTCCGTTCCCCCACCTCGGCCAGAAAGTTACAGCAGGCCGCGATGCCCAGAAAGCTAATTCAACATTTGCTACTTCCATCATTTACTGTGAGATCGAAACCAGAGAGGCCATGTGCTGCCCTGCCCTACCTGCACGCTAAAGAAATAATGTTGCTGCTCATATTGAGACACTCAGCGCCGTATGATGTTTTAGAAGTATTTCACTGTCCTCTTAAAAAATTCATTTAAACATCTGTCTCAAGAATTTGACATACTGCCAGCACCGAGCTGTGGAGTTAAGAAAACCAGAGCACTGTTGTCATAAACGTGCCAAATGCAGCATGTTACAGTCCTGTACTCAACAGAGCTATTGCTGTAATAATGTTTTTTAAGAAAAGCAGAGGATAACCGTTACCGCCATAAATCATACTTCATTTCTTGGCAGAGCGTTGCGTTGCGCTGGAGAGTTATGTCCTGGGGACACTTGTAAGCTTTAGAAGATGTTTAATAAAACACATTACATAAAAAGACAATGCACGTTATAGATCACAGCCTCACGAGGCCGAGCCCGGCAGCTGCTGCCTGGGTTTCTGGCAGCCCCCAGCCGCTGAGGGCATGTGCTGCAACCAGAAATACGGCAGGTTTCAGCCGTGGCAACAGCACCACCCGGTCAGCTAATCCTAACAGCCTCAGCAAGGTGCAGGGCAGGAAAGCTTGTCCTTTTGGATGCTGTCATAAAGCACAGCCCTGCAAGGCCATGCACCCCCAGCACAGAGCTGTGGGCAGATGGGCTCAATGTGTACCTTCTGCCACCAGTGTGAAAATGGTGGGGACCAAGCATGATGTGTCCAGGAAGGCAACATGCATTTTACTTTACTGGCTTTGCCAGCTGAGCTGTTTTGCCACTAAACGGGGTGAAATACAGCTGAGATAGACTCAAACACAGATCTAAGGATGATCCCTGGACTGCATCAGGAGTGTGGCCAGCAGGTGGTAGAGGGAGGTGATCCCTCCCATCTACTGGACTCTGGTAAGGCCACATCTGGAGTACCATGTCCAGTGCTGGGCTCCTCAGTACAAGACAAGTTGCTCTTGGAAAGGGTCCAGTGGAGGGCCACAGGGATGATCAGGGTCTGGAGCATCTCTCTTATGAGGAAAGATTGCAGGAGCTGGGCCGTTTAGTCTAGAGAAGAGAAGGCTGAGAGAGGATCTCATTAATGCATGTAAAAATCCCGAAGGCGGGTACCAGAAACATGGTGCCAGACTTTTTGCAGTGGTGCCCAGCGACAGGACAAGGAGTAATGGCCATAGACTAAAACACAGGAGGTTTCACCTTGGACTGGATGATCTCCAGAGGTCCCTCGACCCCCAATGATTCTGTGATCGTGTGATCCCTCCCTTTTGGCTGGTTTATAAAGCACGGTGTCTCTCAGCTGAGTGCTGGGGGAGACACCGCTAATTCCCAGTGCGGCAATTACAGCCTTGAGGTCGAAAATGAAAAACGTGACTCACCAAGGGGGTATGAGCCCTTCGGGTTCAGATCAGTGGCTGCCGGTGCATGGCTGCGTCCCAACATGTGCTGGGACTGTGCGGGATGCAGCCCAAAACCTTTGCTGTCGTTCAGAGGCATTACGTTAGAGCGAGGGAAATAGTTGTGGCTGTAATTAAAGGCAGCCAGGAAGCACTTGGCTAATTACTGCATGAGCCGGGGCTGAGTGGATGCGGTGCGGCCGAGGAATGTGCCCGTCACGGGGCAGGTATCTGCAAAACACAAGCTGTCATGGTGGCCTAAGCAAAACTCACCGCCAGCGTCAGGGAGCAGCCAGAGGGAGGCCTCCCCCGTCCTCTGCGACTGGCCGGGGTACACCGGCAGGGAAAGGGCAGCTGCCTGAGCTGGGATGTGTGGGCACAGGTGGGAATTTTGGTGACTTCAGCACTACCCAGTCCCACCTGATCAGCACAGAAACATGGCTTTTTGCCAAAGACACAACACTTCCCAAAAGCACGGGTGTTTAATTTTTCATCGGATGCTGACAGAGGACCAACCTGCGGCCAGCATCTGTCATTCCCATTCTCACAAGCAGCACGTGGGAGTGCAGGCAGGTAGCACATTCGCACACCCACTAAGGCCACATTTGCACTAACTGCAGTCAATGGCAGAAGGCTCAAGATGCATGACTTTGCTTTTGCTCGTTTTTAAAAGAGGCTGGGAAAGATTTTCCAGCAGTTCACAGTGGTGGCCAAAGGGGTGAGGAGCTGCTAATCCTCACCAAGCCACTGCTGCCTCAGTGCCTGCTGCAAGTGCAAGGTTGCGTTCTTGTCCCATGCTAGAGGGGTCAGATGTCAATTGCTTAGAGACACATGCAAGCAGACATCACATTTTGCTTCAAAGCTGAGTCTCCTTGCCTCCACTGTGACAGCTTACAGCTTGGCACAAGTTGGATGGCAGCCTGGGCAGGAAAACCAGGCATAGGGACGATTAGATGATGCTTCCCACCTCCAGGCAGCACAGACTCTGCTGGGTCAGGCCATTCAGTTCTGCAAAAGGTCACCTAGGAAAGACACTTGAGAGAAAGAAGGGCTCCTGAAGTGTTGTCTCATCCTGTGCTGATGCAATTGGAACAAGATGATCTTTAAGGTCCCTTTCAACCCAAACCATTCTATGAGTCTATGTCCTACCACTCACTATAAAATTCTCCCCAGCACCGACTCCAAGGGTAGGGTGATGTGGCCCCGTGCACCAATTCAAAGCCAGCGCCTGAACATCTGTCTCTTGGCACTTCAGAGGTACCTGCCAGCCATCACATCACATCTGGCCACAAACTGCTGCCTAGAGCTGGGAGTTAAACAGACCAGCTGCTGTGAAAGGCAAGTCAGGTTCCAGGCTCAGGGCAAGGAGCTGTGGTCACTGGGCCCTGGGGAGGTACATATACCCTCCACAGCAGGGACCCCTACAGCTGGCAGGGGGTAATCTCTGACACAGGGCATGCATAAACTTCTGCTCCCTTTCGATGCCATGGCTTGGGACAGAAACCCATGCCCAGATCATGGAGATGGGTAGTGCTGCTGTGTGTGTGGGACAGAGATCACAGAATCAGAAAAGGTTTGGGTTGGAAGGGACCTTAAAGAACATCTGCTTCCAACAGGGACACCTTCCACTACAGTGGGCTGCTCATAGCCTCCTTCAGCCCAGCCTTGAACGCTTGTAACATCTTGAACATCTCTAAAAAGAGATGCCTGTCTCTCAGGGAAAGGAAGATGGGCACTCAGAGCTGGTGGCCAGGCACCCTGGTGGCACACAGGCCAGTGGCCCTTCCCCTCCTCCGTGGGGAGATGGTTGGGATGCCAAACCACTTAGGTAGGTGTGACCAAATAGCCCTATTGAAGGGAGCCAAACCAGTGCGACTTCCTTATTGTGCAATGATTAATAAAGGCTTTCAGCTCGTTTTTTTTCCATTAATTGTGAATAGGCAAGTCCTTGATCATTTCCTTATCCAAGGACTGAGTGAGATTCCTTACAGCATTCCTGCCCAAAGTGGCTGCACTGTGCTGGGAAGAGAAGCAATTCCTGCAATATTGAAACCATGTACAGTAAAATCAAAGGCTGAGCACATTTTTCCTGGTTTGTTCATGCTGAGGACTCTGCCATGACAACGCGATACTGGGTTTAGGATTAGGGAGACCCTAACATTCCTGCCTTATACCAGTTGTGTTCTACATAGTAAATCCTAATTTAAATGAGCAAAGCAGAGAGAAGCTTTTGGGCAGGAAGAGAGGAGTGTGGCCGGGAGCAGTCTATATGGGTTTTCTTGGATATTATAGTCTTGGTTTCCAGCTTCCCTATGTCAGGACTTTCTGCCCTCTGTTCTTCTGCAAACCACAGGAAGTATTTGCCTTCCCCCCCCCCCACCTTACTCTACCTTGTGCATGCTCTCGCTCTTCTTGTCAGCCTCAGAGCCCCGTGCAGAAACTCTTTAGGGCTGGCTTTCTTCTGGCCACGCAGGTGGGACCCAGTGAACGGGGCTGGGTGGTGTCAATGGGAGGTCTCACTTTACCGACAGCTGGTCACGAAGAAAACAAAGGTTAAAAACATGGCAGAAACTGCAGCCAGGTGTGAAGGGGAGCAAGGACACGCAAAAAGTGAAAATCTGCCTGCTTAATGAGCTGTGACGAGTTAGCTGGGTGTGCAGGAGGGAGCCCGCGCTGGTCCAAGTCATTCAGAGAAGGTTGTGTGTGTGTGCTTGGTGAGACCAGTGGGTGCAGAACAGGGCTCCTTTTCTAACCTATATTGCAGCAATTTGTGCAGGTCTGTAGCTGTGGGTGGTGTGCGCTTTCTACTCTGAGTGGCAAGTTTCAGTTTGATTGTGCTCTCGAGAGCTGTGGGGACAGTTTGCACTCGCTTTATCAACACAGAATCCAAACAGCTTCACGATGTGCCCGGCCCCCTGACACTGCGAACTGAGGAAATACCCTTTAAGCACAGAAAGGTGAGCGAGGTGTTGAGCAGAGGCCTTTTTCTCACCAGAGCATCCCAACTTGCCAAAACCCTCATGCCCTGATCAGCAGGGCAATAAGTCACCTCAAGAGCCACAACTTCAGCAGCGCCCTGACAGGCCACTGGCTGGGACCTCACTGCCCTAAACCCTGCACTACCTCCTCTGGCCCCTTGTAATGATGTCCCAGCACTGGGGGCTCAGCCTGGCTGCTGCAAACTGGGCAGTGCAGGAGGCACTTGCCCGTCCCCATTCCTCTTTGGGCTGGCCCTGAGAAAGCCTGGCCACGAGCCACTGACCAAAATTGTGCCCATGATTAGAGATAGCAGCAAGGGAAGGGCAGGGCAGATGCTTCCATGGCCCTTGGGAAGCGGCTCTGGGTTGGCTCCAAAGACTTGTGGTCTCATCAGTAATAGAATCATAGAATAGTTTGGGTTAGGAGGGGCCTTCATGCAGCTGATTTCTAACTGAGCATTGCTGTCTCTATGTCTGCTTGCTAAAACCTCTCATCTGTTTGACTACACACCTATGTCCGTGCCGCCCACCCTGTGGGCAGTGACTGAGAAGCACCCTACATCCTCCATCCCTACACCTCACACCTGGGGGGGTCCTGCGTGGCCTCCAGCCCCATGCAGCAGCCTCAGCGTTCATTCATCCTTGAGAAAAGCCTGTTCCTTGCAGAGAGACCCCACAGCAGCCTCAGAAGTTGCTGCCGAAACCTGTAGAAAAATACCACACCCCACACCCCCCCAAATCTGAAGCCCCTTAGGAGGAGTTCAGCACAGTTCCCCAGGGAAGCCTGGTCTCCTCTCACCCTCCTTGTGTGCCACAGTTCACTGGGAGCCTTGTTTGT
>JBCJKH010047119.1:41328-55465 GCA_039877255.1 Loriculus beryllinus
GTAGAATACCCAAGTGTTTCTCAGATGAAGTTGTGACCTACATAGCAGCTAAGAGCCATCTGCAGATTTCCTCCCTCCCTCCCTCAGATCTACTTGAGGTGTTTAATGCCCCCCTTCCCAGATACAGCATCCAGGAATGACTGTGGTGTTTGCTGCACAGTCACTTGTCTTGCTTGAGCTCAAAAAGAAACCCAGGTGATGAGGTGAAACAGTGGCTGCAGGTGCAAGTGTTTTAGGATCCTCTGGGGCAGGGGCAACTTGGCACAGGCTATTCTGCTGTCTAGGGCACGATTACCTTTATTCTGCTAGCAAGCACCCCACAGAGAAACAGGCTGTGGAGTGATGGGGGGTGCAGACTTTACTGGAGTACAGAAGAAACCAAATTTCCTTCAGAATCTCAGCTACTTGTCCAAATTAAGGCCCTCCCTGACCACCAAACCCATTCTTCCGAAGCAGCATGCACCCCTGAAGAGCTCTCTAAGAGACTTATCAGACATGAACATCCTAAATTTCAGTCCTTTGCTCCTGGTCCCTTGCCTGCCAACTCCCTCTGCACCTGTTAACCACGAGGGAACACCTCAACCCCATCTGAGTCTGACTCCAAAAATACATTTAGGGATGGACACAGCCACAGAGTTCAGATACAGGTTATAATTTCCCTCAGATCTGGGGTATTTAAGCCCGGGAATACCTATTGATGCCATTCCTAATGGCTTTTGTTGTTTGGTTTGTTTTTTTTTTTAATTAATGTCAGTGTAACTGCTTAGATCTAAACACAGTGATGTGCATCTACACAGGGGAATGGAGATTCAAAGAAAAGCTTCTTTTTTCAATCTAGAAATTTCAGTATCTCAAGGCCAGAGCTCAGTTTTGCAGCAAGGGCAGGGACTCAGGAGCCAAGATGCCTGGGTCCTGGCATTGGTACCTCCACTAACTGGTAGCAAGGTGTGGAACAAGTCAGTTGACCTTCCCGTACAATGCCCGAGTCATTTGTAGAATAGGTGCAAGGCTTGTGCAAGTTGAGGTGTACGATTAATATTTGTACCTTGAGATCCTGCAGTCAGTAATGGCGTGTGTGTTTGCTGCTCATAGAGAGAACAAGTTGTTTACAGTACTACCATCTGCAATACCGTAATATTTAGAAATCCTCACTTACGGGCTACAACTACCCTGAATGCAACAAAACCTCTCTCTGCCCCAAGGAGCTTACAAATGAAGTACTATTAAAAACCCAAAAAACCGCGGTGGCTAGGTGCAGTGCTTAAATTTCCATTTTCTCTCAGCATTTTCCCACGAGGGGATTGTATGTGAGAGCACACAACAGAGAGTCAGATCACACCCAGTTCGGTTGCTCTGGCATGCATTTGGCAATACAAGAATGACATAAATTAAAGTGAAACCTCTTCACCTCAGCCTAAGTGAAAATGTGAAGAGTGAGGGGGGCAAGGAGGAAGGGGGGATATTGATCCGTATCTACTCAACAGTCAGACCAATGGCATGGTGGCAACAAAAGACGTGCCTTTGCTTTTTCAGTAACTAATAATCTATAGAGAACCATTTCCTTTTCTGCTGTTAAGATAACACATTTGCCACCTCAGCTGCATGCAAATAATTCATGCCTCTGCTTAACTAATTTACCTCTCCGGTGCAGACAGAAGGGCAGAAGCCTCCCACCATCAACCAACAAGCAACACCGAAAAAGGAGCCAGCTCACCCAGAACTTTCCGAGGTGTTCAATGGTTAGAGGATAACAGCACTGAAGTGCTCTGCAGGGCAGCTGTGGCTCCATGAGATTAAATGGACTATTTCTGCTGGTCCTCAGTCCTGCCTCTGACCCACATGTGGGTTGCAGGCTGGAACTGACATGATCCAAAGAAAAGCATTCGATAGCTCTGCACATAGACCACAGCTGGTCAACAACGCATCCCAGATTTAAACACAATATATTAGCTCTCATCTGTTGCCAGAAATATTACACGCTATTAAAAGCCTGGGCCCCAAGAAGTGTGCTGAAACTGAATGGGCCTTCACTTCACATCACTTGAAAACAAACAGGCATCAGGTTGGACATGCATCTGCATACGACAGAAACCTTGTTCTAATCAAAACACTGATGCTACTTTCTCTTGCTTGCATATGCACACCTCTCTCCCTGCATTAGCTCAACGCAAGCAAGGCTGCATTTTCAAGCACCAAATAGTTATGAAATGCTATAATTAATTAAATGCCTGCATTTAAGCTTCAGGAACAGACCTTTCTCCCAGGATCACACACTGGTTTTCCCACATGACTTCTACCTTGCTCATTCCAGAAGGTGGGAGATGTTCATCCTGCATGGGACAGGGCAGGGATGCCCTCCTTCTCCTGTCTCCATCAGTCTGGCTTTCGTGCTCCTGCCCTGCTCTGCAGCTAGGGCTGGCTGCTCCCCAGTGCTTTCAGGTGGCCCATCAGGAGGATGGTTGAAGGCTTCATTTGTGTCACTCAGCATCCACGTAGGAGAGAGAGGTGGTATCCCTATGCACAACAGAAAAAGAAACAAAACACAGGAGTTACAAGTCAAATATCCTGTTTAGGTGCCCAGACTTTCCAGGGCAGTTTATCCCAGTTTATCCAGTGAAGTGTTACTTGACTGTAGTATAGCTCATCCTAACTGGGAATCCTCAATGCCTTCAAACTGAGTACCTCAAAACAGAGGGCAGTGTTTCACAGCCTGTGAACATTAGGGTTAAGTGACTTGCTCCCTGCTATGCACACCTCCTTGGATGAGAAAAGATGAAAAATGTGTTACCCCAATGTAGCACCCAGCTCCCTGTCTGAGACGGCCCCTCCATCTACCCCACCACCCCTTTCAACAGAGACCACCAACAAGGTGTAGGGTTTACAGATTACAGCCTCCTTTGGTTCCCAATGCCAAAGGCCATGGGGAAAGCTAATGTGCATCCTGTAAGTCCGGCTTTTCTCAAGCTAATTCCGGCTTTTCTCGAGCTCTGAGTGCCCAAGCTCACCACCTCGGTATTTTTCTCACATGCTGCCTGGGCAGGCTCCTGGGTTTTGGAAAGTACATGCACCGTGGAGATTTGTCCCACTCCATGGCTGGCCTGCAGTATGCAAGTACAACACAGCAGGATCGGTGTTTTTCATGGATCAGGCTACCAGCCCTGCTGGCTGTGACACTGCGGTACATTACCTGTTATGTACTCTAGCATGGGTGAGTGATGAGGCCCATGCTCTTTCTCTCCATCCCTGTTACCTTTCTCATTCTCTTTTACCCTGTGCCCAGCTCCATCCTCTTGCCTTCTCTATGAGCATCCCTGGAGCGCCTGGCTCCCTGCTGGTGCTGCCAGCATGCTGGCCATGGGGGAAGGTGGCCACTGGCTTCTTCAGTCTTCCCACAGGGAGATATCCTGGTGGAGGGAAGCAGTGAGATGCCACCTTTTCTTTGGAAAACCCAGTGTCTCCTAAGCAAGGGCACAACACAACTAAGGGCAAGGGTGAGGTGAAACACTAAGAGAAAAAAGAGAGAAGGAAGAACATCTTTTCACAGTGTGTAGATGCAAAGTGAAACTATTTTGACAGATTCAGCTCTCCCACATTGAAAGGCCCAGAGTTTCTCATCTCTGACTTTACTCTGAGGCATGAAATTTCACCCATGACTTGACAAACTATAACACCCACAATGCTTTGTGGCTCCTCAGAATACTGCTGTTACCTTGGCAAAGCTCACCTTCAGTGTTCTGCTGGGTTATTATTGACAAATTACTCCCTTTCTTAGGGTTTTCCTTATTTTGACTCATCTTGCTCTGCTAATACTTTTCCCTGGAGCTGAAAATGCTGTGATGTGGAGCTGGTGCTCTTAGCACACTGACATCTCCATGGCTGGATACAGGCAGCTAGAGAAGAAAATCTACTATTGGGCTCACACTAGCAGTGTCCCTTTACTGGCAAGTGATCACAGCCAGCTTTCTCATAGATGTGAGAAAATTGCTGAGCTGCTGATTTAGAGAAGAGCCATTTGCCTTCAGCCTCCTCACAGGGACCCACCTAGCTCAGCAGAGGGCAGGCCTGCCTTGGCAGCCTGATTTTGGACAGTCTTCATCTACAGCCCATGTAGTGGACATTTAAATCAATCATTTTAAATGAAAAGAACTGTGTCTAAACCTGATCTCATGAAAGCTCAGCCATGTGCTTGGCTTACTGAGGTTAGCTCAGAGGAATAGTAATACTGTATCTTTGAAAAGATGCAGCCGTTTTGCTCTATTCTGTTTTAGTTAAAGAACAATCTGGCCACAGAGATGAAGGAATCAGGAAATGTTTCAGTTTGGACCGAGCATCTTCCAAAAGGAAATGGTCTCTCTCGATGAAGTCCAAGAGGGGTTCAAAGGGGTGGATGACACGGAGCAGTTTGTATCATACAAGGAAACAATCTAGGATTAAAAATCTATTATTCTGGGATTACTGTATGAATTTTCCTCCTAGCATTATGAAAGGTTTCTATTTCCCTGTCAACAGATAATCTTCTACAGTGTTGCCTAAATACGGAGTACCTCATCCACTCATTGTCACGACTGTTGTGCCCTTTGATTCAGGGGAGGTAAGATGACAGGTCAACAATGGGGTAGTAGGTGATTGTACCACCTGTGAATATTCATGCCTAATATGCTGTTAGTTAGCATTGATACTCAGGTACTCAAGATATGTTTCCTGCTTATTTCCCCTTCTCCCTCAAGGCAATTTCTCATCTGCTGTTTCTGTATCACCTTGGTCAGTTTTGGCAACGACACATGTAGGAGCCTGTATATGCTCTGCCCTGCTTCAGGGATAACTATCATAACTCTTTAGAATGGTTTTGAAAAGCCACAAATGGAGAAGAACAAAGAACAAAAGACAGATTTGATGCTTTGGAGACCTTTTGTCCTGGTGCATATGTGAATTAAGCTGTGTTTGTCTCCTCCCCCTGCTTTAAAAACATCATGCAAAGCACACCCCTCTTCAAGCTCACTTGCAGCTTTTAAAACATAGAGAGCAAATGGCAAATTTACCTTTCATCTACTTCTGAAACTTAAGTTAGGCCTTATTGGTAACAAGTGAAATCAAACTGGTTGTTGCTGTTTAACTTCTCTGTGCTATTTCCTCACATGAATTAGTCATGATCAACTCTACTTGGCAGTTGTCCTTACAAAAAACAGAACAGAGAGAAGGGTTAAGCACTCCCATACAATTTACCCAATAAATTTGTCATACCCCTTATATAGAGCTGTCCCGCCAGTTCTGCCTGTTCCCTAACATATCTGGCAGTTTGAACAATGTTCGCAATATTTGAGCAATTAGGCATTCCAAGTGGAAAGGTTAATATACCTTACCCTCAAACGCAGGGTGTGTTTTGTCTTGTGCCTCCAACCATCCTTGATGAGCATCGATTGCACAACAGCCATGAAGTAGGAAGGTCTTCTTTCAATTTCAGTATGGCCTAGATTGTTTTAGTTTAGCAAAAGGCTAGGATGGGACAAACACACCTTGACTTGAGCGTTATTGAGGGAGATTGCAAAGAGGGAACTTCATTGCCGTTACGACTTTCAGCTTTGGTCACACTGACATTAGTGCAAAGCCAGGTAAAAGATCACCTATAAAAGTCCTTTCATGGAGGTGGGAGTAGGACTGGTCAAGGAGATGTGAGATTTGTGGTTTACTTCCCCCCCTTTTGCTTGAGCAGCATCGAGATCTCGGGTTTGGTTTTGGCCAGCTCCCAAAGACAGTCCAAAGTCTTTGTGGTCCAAGGCTGCTGGGAAGCCCTGTGCAGGAGCAGCCCTGCAGCCCTGTGCCGGGTGGGACCTGCATGACCACAGTCCATCAGGCCAGGGGTGACGCCGCCTCACAAGCCAGCCACCCCGAGAGGTGACATCACCAGCCCAAACCTCGCTGAGGTTGGAAAGCAGGCGCGAACTGCAAACAAGAGCCCCACAGAGGAGTGCCCCAGGTCTCCGGGAGGCCCGCAGCTGCCGGACCGGCTGCCGCAGCCTCCTCCACCGGCACACCCAGCGGCCAGCCTGCCTGCCCTGCCCGCAGGGATGCTTGGCTACGTAGTCAGGACATGGCCTAAGTGAGGTAAAACACACCTCAGCAGCAGAGGGAAGCTTTGCAGGTCAGGCACCACCGGAGCTGCCCTTCAAGCCTTCACAGGAGGGCTGGAGAGCTGGTGAACGAAGGAGGTGAGGTCTGAGATGCCCGGCTGCCCCCTCTCGCCTGACACCTGAGCGGGTCTGAAAGACCCAACCCGTGCTTAGGTGCTCCTGCAACGACCCCCCCCCACCTCACCATGGTCTCTCATGTGGCAGCCCCACACTGGCAAAAGCTGCTGAGAATTGGGCACTCGGCCTCTCCACTTGTGGCTGGTGGTATTTCCCTGGCTGGGGTGATGTTGATGTTCGTAATGAAGCTTTGGCAGCGAAAGAGGGACATGTTGTAGCCATTAGCAGACTTTGCATTTAGAATTTATCTGAGAAAAGGACAAAGGATAACTTGAGGGTGTTTTTGTGCAAGTTCGGGTCTACATTTTCTATTTAAATACCAAGTCCTGGTCTTCACCATTCATTGTCTTCTCCTGACCCAGAAAAACTTGATCGTGAAAATAATGTTAGTTAGAAAATAATGGAACTGATAAGTCATTGCAGGCACATGTGCATCTCATTATACATCAGTTCGGTTTCACTATATATTTTACACTATGTAACATAAATTTCACTATGCGCCACAAGTATTTCAATATGTGATAGTCAGAAAGTGGCAGTTACACTAAAAGTTTCAGTATGTGGTAGGATATTCCAAATACTATAAATTCTCCTTTTAAATGAAATGCCTTGTGTAGATTAGTAAGAAATGCAGTTGGTTTAGTTTACCCAATGTGGTTTTCTTTCAGAACAGTATTTAGTGCTGTGCTGTTCAATTGCCATGTTTATTTTAATCATGCATATTAATGGATGATTAAGTGAAAATTCATTAAACATATACCACACACGACTCAGGCAACCTGAAGTCCGTTTCTTAGATCTTTTATCTCAACTTAGACCATATTAATAAACACACTGTATTTACAGAGCCTGTCTTAATCAGTGAAATAATCTTCCTGTGTGAGGCTTGTTATTAGCCTGGGTTTTTAAAAATGAGTTCACTTTCAGGAAGTAAGATTTGAGGGAGGGACCTGAAATCCCCTGTAAGGGTGAGTTGTTAAAGCAACAAGCAGGTATACCAAGGGTCTGCACTGAATCGCCATTTATTGCAGGCAATCACTGTTTCAGACGCAGTCAGCAACAGAGGACTCTGTGTTGCCAGCACTGCACTTCTAATCATGGCTTTGATCAGTTGACCATACAGGTATCATGTTGATCAGGCCTTTTGCTAGCAAACACTGTCCAAGTTGTTGAAAAGAGGCATTTGCCATGACGCTACTAGACCAAAAAGCTCTGTCATGTATTAGTTACCAGGTCATCATGTTTTCACATGCAACGTCCTTCAGCACCACAAGGTACAGATTACCTTTGAAAGATAACTTGCCATGAAACAAGAGCACATCAAAAACAATCATGTGTCTTAGTAAAGCCAAAGCACATCTGCAGCAAGCAAGGACCATCTCCTGCAACATCAGTCAAAGCTATACTAACACTTCCAGACTGGTGCAGCAAAGCAATTTTCCATACCCAGTACCTACTATCAGAAATGCAGAAAGAAGAAAACATTACTCTACATTTTGGTTATGAGTCTTCCTTCATTCTCATCTCCTCTAAACACAAGTGACACCAGGAACAACTCCATGCAAAGTTCTACTTTATGCAAAGAACAGCCTCAGCAGAGAGCACAGGGCAATGCTGAACTGCAGCCCAAGAGAAATACATCAGCCATGAAACATCAGAGCAGTTACCTCTGCTCTGGTTTCTGCCCCTCAAGACATAATCACACAGATAGATACATTTTCAATGGATGATTTCAAAATGCAAATGATCTGTACTGAAGTTCAGCATTGAAGCCTCATCTACCCCATCTTGCATTCAGAAGACACAGGTGACCCTGCACTGGTGTGACTCTGCAAGCCACTTACGGAGTTACAAAGGCCCTGGATTAATTAGAAACTGGGTCTCTTCATGTAACTCCTTGCCCCATCGCAGGCCTAACAGACCTCACTGGATCCCTGCCAAATAGTTCAAGTACCTATTAACCAAAGGAAAGGTAAAGAGCTTAGGTTATAATGTGCTGGACTTCAGCCCAGCAGTTTGAAATCTCCTAACCCACAAGAGCAGCTTATCTATGTTTGGATGTCAAAGACCTCAGCAAAGCCCTATTAACAGGTGCTCACTGGCACAGACTTAAATGGGTGGCATTTTGGGTTACAGCGATTCCTTGGCTTCTCACAAGTGGGTCAAAGGGGCTACCAAAGTGGGAAGTGACACACTTGGGGCTGGCCTGAGTCAGCTTAGGCTGATTTATTTGGCAAAACCTGCTACCATGAGTGCTTCCTCAGCTCAAGGAGCCAGAACCAGATGCATGCAGTATAAACTTTGGCTGTCCTACTCTTCCACAATTTAAAACCAAGACCCACAGTACTCCTTGTCTGTAGTCTCCACCTACCATAAGAAACAAATTCTGCCCCAGACACACTGCAAAGCAAAGGTCATGAGCTGCATCAAATGTTTCCCAGGGACTGAGTTGAAGGAAACGGGAATATTTGTGCCAGATGTGAGGCATGAGGATAGTCTGGAGAGCAGCGGTTGCTGCTTTTGTTCCAGACAGGAGCTGGAACCTTGAACCATCTTGAAACTTTGAACCATGAATGTCCCCATGTGCTTTCTCCATGGCAGTCTGAGCAGCCCTTCCATTGGCCAGAGGGCCTCTGTGTTAAAACTGGATAACAGGTGGCTCGTCTCCATTCAGTAGGGTATCTAGGAGGAACTAAAGGTAATTAAGTGCACGTCTGCTTTCCTGCATGGCCAAACCTGAGTTGTTCCTGCTCAAGAAAAGAAGTGACAGCAGTGCACAAACTCTCCCATATTCACTTACTCCCATGTTAGGTCTGGTCCAAGATATATACAAAGCAATGTATTTATGCCCTAGATTCCACTGCCAATACTGCCAACAAAAGCTAAATTACAGTGATTTTCCTGTAGTCAGACTGCTAGTCCAACAAGTTTTTGAAGGAGGGAAATATATTACACACATGCTCCAAGTCCCCTCCTAAGCACTGTCAGGCTATAATTTTAGTTTACTCTTATTACTGATCATGTATGAGTGATGTTGAGCCATCCTTTAGCCATCATGAAAGTTACATTATCTAAGCTGTTGCATTACTTTCACTAACTCATCTTGTCCAAAGTTTTTAGTATTTCCTGACTAAAAGGGCAGAACAGCAACAAAAGTTCACAAAACATATACCAAGTCATTTATCAAATCCAAACCTTTCATCTGGCCCAATTAAGTTTCACTTGTAGGCTAAACCACATAATTTCAGGAAAAGAAATTGCAGCGCAGCTCGCAGTGCTGGCTGTTGTGATTTCAGAAGCAGCTGGCATTGGCTGGAAGACAGCAGTTTCATATGTACTAATAACATTTAACAAAGGACTTCTCCATCTTTGCTGACTAAAGAAGTAGGGCCATTCGTAGTGTATAATTAAGCTGTTGAGTTTCCGTTGTTTTGAATGTGACCTACCTTTTTTCCTCTTTACTCAGCTATGGCTAAAGCTAGTATCTGTTCATCAAAATCCTTCTGTTTTGAATCAGTGTATCTCCACCTATGCAAATTTGAGGGGGGAAATGTTCACAATGCACTCCATATTCCTGAGGGCTGAAACATTCCCATGGAACATCTCTGCCACGTTCACATGTTACGGACAATTCTCTGTTTGAAGTCAACTCCTATAGGTTTTGAGACAGAAAAATTTCATCAGCCTCATTTCCTCCAGCTTCAGCAGCAAAACATCAGCACGCAACAGGCAAGAACCTTGCAAAGTGACACCGTAAAGAAAAAAACCTGATAAAAAGGTTGTCTTGGCATGGTGTGAAAACTTTCCACATCAGCAGCTTCCTGCATTCTTTTCTGTTGATTTTCTTCAAATAAACTTTTCTGCCTCTTTTAAAAAAGAACAAATATTGATGCTTCTTTTAGCTCTGATTCATAACAACTGCAGATTTCAACAACATACCGTGCAAACTGGTTTCTGCTGATCATATGGAAGGAGAAAGACAAGTTAGACCAAATCTTCTCATTCCTTGTTGCAAGTCTTTGCCTCTAAACAGTGTTCTCTTGGGACAGTGGGAGCAGCTTTGCTTCTCTGGTAAGATTACTTGAGACCTTTGATGGAAAAGGGCCTTTACTTGATGTTCGCACTGTGACTTTCATGATGCAAGACATAAAATAACTGCAAAATTCAGCATTTCCTTATGTGGACAAAGAGGCATTTCTCTTTTGTAGAGCTGGGGTTTGCAATATTGTTTACAAGGATGGCAACCCCGCCCCCAAAGCTTTCATTTGCAAATGCTCCACAAACACAGACAAAAGCCAAGAAGAAGACTCAGCAGTCACAATTGTATCTTAAACAAGATGGTCAAAATGAAAGGAAACAGGTTGCTGTGAGACCTCCTCTGCATTAGCACATAGTGCACTTCATTTAAATGTATTTTACCTGCTGGACAACTGCAGAAAATGAACAAATTGCTTGTTTAATGTTGGATTTCTATACCTAGATATCTGCTGGTTCCCATTTCCCATAAGCATAGGATAACACTGAGGATAACACAGATTTTGTTCTATCCTAGTAAGAGAAAACAGCAGTCAAAGAGAGTGCAGCACAAAATAGTGTATGTAATTAGCAGCTGTCTTTTGAAATTGGCATATCAAATAATTTTCTCATGTTTGGGTTTTGCTGTTTTGTTTTCGTTTTTTCTTTTAATTTTTAATTTTTAGCATCCCATTATTTTCACAGAGCTGGCACATCCAAAGAACTGGCGAGGAACAGATCAAATCCACATAACTTCTTACATATGGAAGCATCAGAAGAAGCTGCAATCCCAGGACGTGTTTAGGAAACTGAAGAGCTGGGGAAGGTTTCTGCTACATGGGGGTTGTGCCTGAGATTAGGCACTCAGGGCACAGCCTTGGGAAGGATGTTGCTCACAAGGCACAAACCTGTGCTGGTGTAAAGGAAACTCATTGGTCTGGACAAACCCCAGATCATCACAGCCCATGTGAAAACCAAGCATTAAGAGTACTCCAAATTATTTCTCAATAAGTGCCATCATAGAGCAGGCTCACACCTTCCCTGGAAGCTGACATTTGGCATTTACATTTATCCCTCAACTGCCTCTGTGGACATAACGAAAAACACCAAAATAAAATTCAGGAATCAAGTCAGATCCTCCTTGCACTCCAGCGAGGCGTATTCTAAACCCTGGGTGGCAGGAGAGGGAAGCCGTCCTGCCTTTTTTCTTGTTCAGATAGCAATACCCCAGAGCACACTGAAAGCAATTATTTCTGTCTGCCATACACAACCTAGAAACCTGAAAATTATTCTGCTAGTAGAAAACGAATACACCAGTGAGTAACCAGAAGCAACCTACTGCTTTCTTTCAAGAATGGCCACAATGTTCTGGAGATGTCACCACTGTAGTTCACTGTTCTGCTATGGTAAGGTGGGTGTTCACTGCTGGTCTCCAGATCAAGCAGTGCAACAAGCCGAGGTGGTAAAGAACAGAAGCACACAAAATGCTGACCTACTGCATAAATTACTCTTTCCTTTCGGTCTGCATTTGACAAGTATTAGACTAGTCATTTTTCCCCCTTCTTTTGAAGAAAAGCTGATAATGACCCAGTTAACTACTTGCAGAAAGACAACTACTTTGAGATGATGAAGTTCTTTGTGCAAACAGCCACTGTCTGTCATAAAAAGAAATTCCAGGATAAATGTGTAGGATTTCAGCAGGTATAAACATCGATTTCAATAGTGCAGTTGCCATAGTTTAGCCCATAAAATACCCAGATATTTAGCTGGTCACTGATATTAAGATTATTGGCCACTATCAACAAGAGCAGAGATGTCACTCTATCAGTACACCAGCACTGCTCCCCATTCCTACACATCTGACTTTAAAGCTGCTGCATTCACATGTCTGTACTATCTAACCTCAATTCCCAATAGGAGCACAGCGCTAGGTGGGGAGCAGAAGGGAAAGGGAAACTAGCTGTAGGCATCACTTCCGTAGCCATTTAAGCCCTAACTATTTGATAAAACAAGGACAAGTTCAGCATCTTTATAATCAACTTGTGCAAAACACTCCAGGAAAAGCAAAGTTTTATTATCTGAAGGCACAACTTCACATTCGAAGAGCATTAACAATTTTCTTCTTAACCATAAACACAGGACTACAGAGACTCATCTCTGTATTCCATACTAACCAGATTCCCAATCATTACGAACTACTGAGAAATATGCATGCTAAAGAGGGAAACAGATGACCTTCAAATGGCATGGATGAAGTCTGGTATCTGGCTATTACACCATGACACTGGCTCTCTATACCCAGCCACACTGGATGAACCCAAATTGTTGATCACCCAATCTACATGGTGTGACCAGGTCATCCTCAGCAGTTAAGACTCAGTCCCACGCACAGAAGATGAGCTGAGACTGAGTTATCTGGCAAAGAGCAAGTTGCAGGCTTAGCAGGACTAGCAGAATGAAAGATGAGACCACCTGCTGTTAAGGGAAGAGTCTCAGTAGCAAATGCATAAAGCGAAGCTCTCATGTTTGCTAGAAAAGAGATTTTAACTGAGAAAAAATCTGCAGTTACTAAACTTGTCACAGTATTCCCCATGAATTTCTCAATAGCTGAGAAGTAGACTGGCTAGAAGCAGACAGGCTAGGCAGCCACTCTCCCATTGTTAAAATAATTGGGATGTCTCAAGATTCTCAACTGAGATAAACTAACTCTTGTGGTCTGATCTTGTTGAAATATTTTGGATATTCTTGGTTTCTGACAGTCCAAGAAATTCCATTATTTTGCTTGACAAAAGAGGCAAAATGAGTGGATCTGCAGGATGAATCCCCACATTATCATCCTCTGAGTTAGATCAAACAGGAGCTGTCTCAGACTGCACTATTCATCCCACCCCCTTCTTATTTATCGAGAGCTGCATTTGCCAGACACAGTATTTTCCAGAGGGAAAGTAAGAGCCAGAATCTAAAACACTAGGAATGATGCCTCCCCCTAACCATACATGCTATTCTCAACCTTATCAAAGCAGTCAAGAAAATCTGAGGGTGCTGCCCTGGGTTGGTTCTAATTAAGCCAGCCAAGCAAAAGATTTCTTAAATTTTATTTATGAGATGTGAAAAAGTTGCCTTCTTCTCTCCAAACCAGAGTGCTAAATACCAGAGACACTGGGAAAGGGGCGCCTCTATTATTCAAAAAATATTTGTGTGCTTTGGGTAGATTAATTGCATTTAGCATTTTGGTTAAACACACAAACAAGCACAGCTTTTTGTTGTTGCTTCAAATGAAGCCAGAGAGAGAACAAAAGGCATTCAACTGAACCAATTTTGGTTTATAAACATATTAATTTTAAGAGCGCTATGTGTACACTTAATATGAATTTAAAGCAGTCAACCTTTGCAGTACGATGCCCAGTTTCACTGCATCCAAATAATCCATAAATCCAGATGCAAGTTGTCATAGACACTTCTTTGGAGAGCTTGCAAAGTTAAAAGTCAATGTTTCCTATTAATTAATAATTGTTTTCAGCTGTTTTGGCAAGTGATTAAAACAAAGTGTCTGCCTTTAATGTTACAGTATGAAAGTCTTCTTCTTTAGAGGCCTCAGTGCCAAGCGGGAATTACCTCATTTGCAGGAAGGTGTCATACACGATTGCTTGGAACATTTGTAAGCAAGCAAGGAAGATGAACAGATACTGTACCTGCCAGTGCAACAATTTCCATACCGTGTCCATTAAAATTACCCACCAAGCACTTTCAGAGGAACACCAGGTGAGATAATTAAAACAATGCTTCTCATGTTAATGGAGTACCATGCTATGAAAGAGTCATCCCATAAAGAAACCATACGGGCTGTGCATCATTTACCAAATTTGTGAATTCAATAT